>PVKE010000568.1:0-135609 GCA_004027555.1 Craseonycteris thonglongyai | reverse complement strand
CGAATCCCGGCTCCGGCCCAGGCAGGACCCACGTGCTGAACTGGGGAGTTCCCACAGTTCGGTTCTCTAACTGTCTCTGTCTCTGTCTCTCTCTCTATCTGTCAAAAAGTAAAATAGAAATAACTATGCACTGAAGACAAAAAGATAATTTCTCTCTATAAATGTGAAAAGATAAAAAAAAAAAAAAAAAAAAAAAGAAGAACGAGAGTATTTGAATTGTCAGGAAACTCCAACGAGGTGGTGGGTAGCTGAATATCTTTGACCCCCGTTCTCCCCACAAGACTGGAGCGGTGAGTTTTCACAGCTAGATGCCTCAGTGAGTTTGTTTCACTTCTTTGCTGACCACATTTCCAGCAGCCTCTTTTAGAAGGAGACCCATCTTCCTTTTGTTCATGGTGCTTTCTGCTAAATTGGGCCCTGAAATTCCAAAGTTCAGCTGTTTGCAGTTCCCTGCTCAGGTAGATTCTTCTCCAAGATGATTAAGCATCATTCTGTATAATGTACAGGTTCAGAGAAAAGTTTTTATTGACCCAAGAGAACAGACAACTGCAGGAACTAGGTCTTAGTTAAACTCCCCAATTCAAAAATGAGTGCGTAGGGTATTTTTGGAGGTCACTTGACTCATCTGAAATGAATATCTTTGGGAAGTATAAAACAACGGTCTTTGATTTATTTTGAAAGAAACTGAATAATGCTATTAAACAAGTGGTTTGAATTATGGCAGATGAAAGGATATTCCTATCTCTTATAATTCTATTGTTCTTTCGATGGTTTTCTCTATCCTCTGCACTTACTCAAACCTCTGTGACACGGATGATTAGAAAGGGAAGTTGTTTTCCATAGAGAGACCGTCCCTTTAAGCTATTTGAAAGGCCCTATATTTGCCTAATAAAATATGAGTCTGTATTAAAGATGTTTGAAGGGATTATATTGCATGAAAGAAATGGGCTTCAAATTTTTAAATTATGAGATCTTTTGAAGTGCATGACTTATGGAATTGTTTATAGGTTTTAAGATTTTAAAAACCTGTCCAGTATGTTCTAAGATTAGGAAAATTTGAGTCCAAAATGGCTTTTACTAATAAAACTTCACTAATAACTAATTCATGTTAGTTGTCTCTGGTTGGAGAAAAACCATTTTTCTATCGAGCAAAATTATAGTGAACGTGAAAACACTTTGTGCCGAAGGCAAAAATACTAGAGACTACTTGGGGCTGAGAGTCATGGGCTTTCGTTCTTGTTAGAAACCTTTCATTTCACTCCCTGATTGTGGGGTTGGTTAATATACCTTCAGGGGACGCTCTTTATGATTCTATTTCTTCTGAGAACTGCCTTCAATTACATATAGTGCAATCGAACGTCACCTCCCATCTGGGGAGGTGTTCTTGAACATGGGCATTTAACTTTCAGAAAATCTAGCTGTAAAACTCAACTTTCTTGAAGTAATAGGAAACATGATACATATAACAGAGATGTCAGACAAGACAGGCATTTATCTCGTGATGTCTAATGACTGGCCTGAAAGGGAATCAGGAAGTTGAGCGGATCCTTTGCCTTTGATTACTCTGAATAAGGTGTTTAGCATCATCCAGAGAGCCCTCCGGGAGCAGAACAGAGAACTAGCATCTACCCTGATGGACCATCTGAGTTTATCAATAAGGCTCCAATGTCTCTTCAAACTCAAACTGTTAAGAGTATGTGCCTCGTCACATGGAGATGCTGTGGCTATGAATTTACAGTACCTACGGTAACACTTCCAGGAGGAGTTGGAAAATATTTGCAACACACTGAAAGGCCAATGATGGGCGGGGTTTCTCCAGCCCAGCCCTGTTCACATTGAGGACAGGACAGTTCTTCGCTGTTGAGACTTCCTGTGGATTGCAGGATGATTGGCAGCACTTCTAGGCTCTCCCCGACTGGATACCGGTAGCACATATGCACACACACTCACACACACACACACACACACACGTGGCAAAATAGTCCATCCAATACTACCTGAAATGGGGATGAATTCGTTGGTTTTGAGCCCTGTAAAAGTCTAAAGTATCTTTCTTGGTGGCACCTAAAATTCTTTATTCAGTGTTTCATTTAGTGACTATTACTCATCCATCAGGTGTTAGATTGAATGTGTTTCCTCATGGCGCTTCTAGACCACTCCCCCCACCCCGCCCCCTGCCCAGTACCGGCTTAGTTCACATGTGTGTGCTTCATGGCAGCCTCTGACATTTTCCTCATCAGTAGTCGCCAAGCTTGCAATTAGTTCCTTACTGGGGTAATTATTTGTTTACTATTTGGCTCCCCCACTTTGTTGTAAGATCCAGGAGGGCAGGAGTCATCTGCTTTGTTTTGTAGGAAGCCCCCAGCACCTAGCACAGTGCCCAACCCATGGCAGCCCCCGGGCTAATATTTGATAAGCATCAGGCAGAGGACCAGAGATGTTCAGAGTCGTATCACACTGAAAACAGACTTTGACATGTTTTTCTCCATAAAGAATGATTTTATTGTCGGTTATTCTTGCTGCCTTCACTTCTCTTAAACGTGCGTGTTCTAAGCTGAGTCCCCTGACCAGCCTCACTGCTTCCAGAAGGTTCTTAGGTTGAAAGGAACCCGAGAGTGTGGGGAGGTAGTCAGGAGACAGGTGGCATCTTATGAAAGATGGTGCCCTAGCTCTCTCAGCTCCAAGACCCAGGGCCCAGAGCCAAGGGTCTCTGAAGCCCCTCATGTTCACACCCGGGAACTGTGTCTGTCTCCATCCCAGCCCGGGGAGCCGTGGGGTGGGAGGAAGCCGCGGGCTCATTGAGAAGAGCCTCCTTCTAGACCTTCCTCCCTCCACGGCCTCCAGAAACATGTTCCGCATCCAGAAGCCTCCATTTCCTCCTGATAATGACGATGACCATGGAGACAATGCCCTGTCACGGAATGTGTGTCGTGTACCCATCACCACGGGCAGCCCTGGGTGCATTACCAGTGCTCAGCACAGCCTTATCTGGTACTTATTTGTCCTGTCTCTATTTTAGAGGTGATGCGAGGCTCAGAGAAGTGAACTAGGTTGGCCAAGGTCACACAGCTAATGGGCACCAGACGCTCCCAGCTGACCCAGGAGCTGAGACTGAAGCAGTGAGGGTATATAAAGCTCTACGTGTGTCCACACACAGAAACTGCTCAATAAAGTGACTGTTTCTTTGCGTCCTATAGTGAGTGACATTGATGATTGTGGCCCTGAGTGGGCAGAAGAGGAGGGGAAGGAATCTTTGGCTGCCAGGGGCAGACGAAGGCCAGGTGGGGTGGGAGGAGAGGGAGAAGCACAGATTTACCAGAAGTCCTGGATTCCTTCTCACCTGCGAAGCAGTGATCTTGAGTCCAGTCTGCACAGGAGCCTTTCTGCTCCCGGGTTCCGTGTTGTGGGGTCCCCGTAAAGGTGTAACTTCATTCAGATGACGTCAGAGCAGCTGGGACAAGGAGGCCTACACAGAGCCCACTGACCTTGACTTCTCGATGCCCCAGCTAGGCTGTGGGGCTGCCTGCTGAGGAAGGCAGGGCCTGGGATCTCCTACAAGGTCACAGTCCCCAGGAATTTTCTGGAGGCCACTCAGTGCAAAGAGAGCCTTCCCGCAAAGAGGAATAACCTACAACCCCCCCTTTGGAAGTAACCTGCTCTGACCTCTTTCCCACTCAGAGCCTCGTTAGCGCCTGTCCCAGTGGACAGGCTGAGGGCGTGGTGGTGACATGCCATGGCCTTTTCTTCCCCCAAATGAGAGAGTAAGGAATGAAGCAGAGAGCACGCTGGAGAACTGTGTGCAAAAGGAATAGCACTTGGGCTTTCTTCGTTCATTCATTCACTTATACAACCGATATCTGATATGCACCTACTATGTGCCCAGCACTGTTCTAGTGACTGGGGAGGACCCAGTAAACATGATAATGAAAATTTCGGCTGTCTTGTGCTTGTCAGAAGGTGGTGGAGACGTGTAAGTTAGAAAACAGATGAGCAAGATAATTCGAGATGGCGATTAGAAAAAGAACAATGATAGTAATAACAGTGATACAAACATTCTGTGAAGTCGTACACACGCCAGGCATTCGCCTAGGTTCTTTCCAGTTTGTGTCTCCTTGAGTCTAGACTCTGAAGAACAGACACAACTTCTGTGACAATGGACGTGGGCTGGGTGTTGGAGGGATTGCTCATCTGGGTGACTGAGCTGGTAGCTGAGCAGCTTCTGAGCGGCATGAGCGAGCCTGCCGTGGGGAAATCTGGCTTGTTGCACAAGTTCCTCATTTGCATGCAGCTCAGAAGGGAAATGGAATGGGCACGAACTTTGTCTCTGCACAAAGCACTGGGAGAGAGCATTGTGGGATGGTTTGGGGAGAAATGAACGGAGCTCATGCAGTGTCCAGCTCTTGCCAAGGCATCCACGGACACGAGGGCTGGGCTGGGCAGTCCCGCTGCTGTGCGTGCCCCTGGGCGACCACCCGTCATGTTGATGTTTCAGAAATAAGGCAACAGAGAATCCTCGGGCAGAGACGAGGATGGTAGCAAAGAACCTTCCATACGCCGAGTGCATAGCAGATACTCCATGTACGCTCATGTCCGCTCCTTGTGTCATATGTCCCACCTTCTAAAGCATGAGCCTACTGGAGGGACAGGTCCCTTGTCTTGCCTAAAACAATGACTGGTATACATTGCTCATTCGGTAAACAAATGTTACATGAGTGAACAATCGCAGGTAGTTAATCCTTGTACAAAACCCCCCGCTTTTCCAATGAAGACCTTGCAGCTCAGAGAGATCAGAAATGTGACCAGGATGCCACAGCAGTATCTGTCCCACGCCAGTGCCCATTTGGACTCGTCCTCCTCCGCCCTCCCTCATCCACGGTGACCCACCCAGGATATCAGCTCTCAGGAAGCCGAGGGGGTGAGCGTTCAGAGAGGGAGCGGCCTGCGTCACAGAGGAGGGAAGTTCTTCCTAGTCTCAGGTGGACCCTGGTGACTAAGGAACTCTTTTCGCCACCTCTGGTTTCCCCATCGCTGAAGGAAGCAGTGTGGCCTGGCTTTTGGAGGCTTGCTTTGCCACCACAATCTCTATTTATCTCTGGCTCCTCTCCCGCTCTCGTCCTGGCTGGGAGCCTGCTTGGTGACAAGTACATTTCTTCTGCTTCCTCCCGAGGCCCTCCTGTTCCTGCTGGTACAATGTCACGTAGCAGGCACTCCACCACGATCTTCATGCCTTCAGCAAATATTTACGGAGGGCCAGCTGTCTGCCAGGCACTGTTCCAGGCATCGAGGGACCAACAAACGAGGACCTCCGCCCTTGTGGAGCTGATATTCTAGTGGAGGATACAGACAAGCTAACGACGCAATGAACAAGACCTGTTCAGAGAGAGATGAGAGGTGGGGAAGCCATGGAGGAGAACGACGCGATTTAGAGCCAGGGTCGACCAACGCTTTCTCTAAAAAGCCAGATAATAAACATGGCAGGCTTTGTGGGACATACAGTCCCTGTCGCAAATACCAGCTGTGATGTTGTCCTGCAAAAGCAGTCCTATAGATCATACATGAATAAATGCGCATGGCCACGGGACAATAAGACTTTATTAACAAACACAGGCAGCAGGCTGGGTTTGATCCACAGGCCTGGAGAATCTCCTGCAGATGGAAAACGCCACTCCAAAGAGGTAGTGTTTGAGCTGAGTTGTTACGTGGAATGATGGTTAAATTCTGCACATTTGGTCAGCCTCGTCCAGTGGTCCCCAGAGGGCATGAGCGCCAGCAGCACTGCTCTCACTTGGGAACTTGTTCAAAATAAAGGTGCTCGGGCCCTGCCGCAGACCTCCTGACCCTGGACTGCGGAGGTGGCCCGCAGTCTGTTTCAGCAGGGCCTTAGGTGTTCGGCCACGTGATGACGTTGAGAATGGCTGGCAGGCAACGGAGAGACCTCCGTGTTCAAAGCATATGGCGCCAAATCTTGTCTCTACCACCTACCAGCTCCATAACCTTGGCTGCCCTGAGCTCCAGTTGTCTGTACCATGAAGAGGCTGGTGCTCGCATCTCAAGGAGTCGTGAAAGTAAATGAATTCCTCTCTGCAAAGAGCCTAGGAGATGCCGACGCATAAGAAATCCTCATCAAATAATGATTACTGTCATCAGCATCAGCATCATTCGGGTCTTCGAGACCCTGAAGCAGATGTGCCCGCAGGAAGTGACAGGATGAGCTCCCCGCATCGGGCCCCTGGCTGCCTCTTCCTGAATGTGGCCTCCATACGAGGCTGTTTGGGAAAGGAGATGCTTTCAAAATCCTTTCGCCGGTTCTGCCTTCTCAGCCCTCTCCTTGGCCTGTTGACCCAGAAGGTGCTCTAGTCCCTGTCACTGTGGGACCGTGAGTTCTCCAGCTGTGACTCACTGTGGGGCTGGGGTTGTAGTGCCAGGCACGCAGCGTCACCGTTCACTGTCAGGCAGTGGACAGTTTGCCCTTTTCATGTGAGAAGCTATTTATACCAAGAAGGGCAGAGGCTGGCAGATGGGAGGGGAGGGAGAGGAGAAGAACGAAGCAGTTCATCTCTGAGCCCGCTGGGTCACCGGGAGGGAACGCACGGTCTAATAGCCCCTCTTAAAACCGCCACAGAAACCATTATTAGACTCAGCAGCCGTTGGCGGTGTCGTCTCATTTCATTACTCCATCAGCTCATGCTGAGCTCAAGATGGAATCTCATGGCTGCGGTGAGGCCCGTGCTTCTCCCACGGGGTTGGGTTGGGTCGCATCTCCTGCGTTTGCCTTCCCTGTCTCTCACGCAGTGTTTTCAGTGCAGTGGGACAGATGGATGGGGCAGGGAGGGAAGGAGGACATAGGAGACCCCAGAACCATCTCCTGAACCATGCTCGGGACCCCAGTCACATGGACGACGCTGTGTTTATCTTGGCTCTGGAAATGCACCGGGTCATCCAACATCACTGGGAAATACGCCTGTGTGCACAGCGTTCTGTGAAACTGCCTGTTAACGAACCTGTATTCAACGGGGCTGTCAGAGACCGAACCAGAACCAGGGTTCGGGCTCGAGGGCCTTCGCTGGATGAAGTCAGCAGCCGCTGAACCATGTTCCACCAGCGCGGCACTGTCATGTGCAGACAATGAGACGCCAAGGCCCGTTTGCTAACACAGGAAGTGATTCCTGCCTTTGCAGTTGCCAGCGTTCAAGACAGATGGTCCTCACCTCTACAGTAAATGTGCTCTGGGCCCCTGGACGTCGGGGCAGGCCTCTGGACTTGAGCTTCCTGCAGCAGCTCAAGGCGGCACGCCCTTTCTGCTGACTCAGCAGCCTGCAATGGTGGGCTGGTGTGAGAGGTGGTTGACTGTCAAGATGACCTCTGCTGCCTTATGAGTAGTTTCATGAGATGGCTCAATGAATCTACCTACTATCAGGTCAACTAGTACCTAACTTCCCCCATCTGTCCATCTATCGCCCATCAGTTCATCCACTGGTGCATCAGCTGTTTATTCATTGTAGTTGCTTCTTAAGTCGCCATATGCGCAAGCGCTTCCTCTAGGTGTGCTCTCGGTGGGGCTGTTTCCCAGGACCACGTAAAATGAGCTTGCCAACACCCGCTGTCTCCACATGGTGCTGTGGGTGGCATAGAGCACTTCATAGGCAGATACAGAAAGTCCCTCTGTGAAAGACCCGCACGGGCTTCGGCCTCTGTGCCGGCCTCCAGTAGCTTCTTAAGGGCCTGTCCTTGGGGAAGGCGGGACGGCTCAGTGGGTTAAGTGCTCACTTTGCAGCGCCGGGGACCAAAGATCGAATCCCGGCCCCGGCCCGTGTGGACCCATGTGCTGAACTGGGAGCTCCCCCAGTTCAGTTCTCTCTCTGTCTATCAAAAAACAATTAAAAAAAAATAAATTTTTTTTTTAGAAAAGGGCCTGTCCTTCTGAGACCAGAGTGTTCAGGATGCAAGCTTTGACACTAATTTGCTCTGTGTTCATATTTTCACTGTGCTGCTCTTCAGTACTGGCCACATTAATCCACCTCCATGAGCTCTCGTGTCACCATTTGAGAAATAATGTTATTTCCTATCTACAGTGCGGTGCTGAGGATTAAATAAGACAAGGCCCTAAGCGTGAGGCTTTAAAAATGGCAGCTTTTCCCTTTTTTTTTTTAATAGCCAGAGATTGGAAACAACCCAAATGTCCATCAGCAGAAGAATGGGTAAACAAATTGCGTTATAGCCATTCAATAGAATTGTACTCTGCAACAAAGAGGAATGCACTCTGATATGTTCAACAGCATGAATGAATCCTACGATCATTATTCTGAATGAAAGCCAGCCCCCCCCCCAAAAAATGTATATACTGTAGGATTCTATTTACGTGAAACCCCTGAAAATTTAATCTATAGCGATGGAAAGCAGATCCATCTCATTGGGGGTTGGGGTTGGGGAGGAGTGGGAAGGAGGAGTAACAAAAGAACAGAGGAAGCTTTTGAGGGTAATCAGTAATTTCATTATCTGGATTATGCTGATGGTTTTGTACGAGGGCTGTCTGGAAAAAATCCAGCCATAGATGCCTCTATTTTTCCTATTACATGGCTGGATACTTTCCTCGTAGGTCAAAACTTACTAAATTGTATACTTTCCATATATGCAGTTTATTACATTTCAAATTCCTCAATAAAGTGATTGAAGGAATAAATAAATAAAGTTGTTCTTTAGCAAACAAACAAGAAGGCAAGCATCCTCTCATTTCAATAGAGGAATCGTCCTAAGGCTCCATGGTTGCTCAGGAAGTAACTGAGCCTTCTGGCCAAGCACTGTAAGAAAGAATTGCTCAGTATTAATTATGCATAATGAAAAGGAGATTTGGGACAGAAAGTCATCAACACCCAGATGGATGGCACTAAAAAAATATATATTTCCACAGACTGGCTCATCTCGTCATCTCTATTAATTCCCTACAACAGTGCCTACCATGTAGTTGGCACTCGATAGTGATGGTAGCTGTTATTGCTCTGGCAATTAGAAAGACTGATTAAAGCACAGGGATCAGATCTTGCAAAAGGGAGCTAATTATCCAACCAATCTCTGAACCCGCATTTTCTGAACCCAAACAAGACATGTCCAGGCTCTCAGCGTGGGTGAGGATCCGGGCTGACACGCAGAGCTGTACGGTTTGTGGGTTTGTGCGTTGCATGAAGGTGCCTGGGCGGAGGGGTGATTGGAGGCTGCTAAGCACCTGAGCTGGGATGCAGGACTCTTTCTTCCAAGGTTGGGGGCTTATTCTAATTTGTGGTTAGGAGGGAATTGCTTTCCAATTTCCATAAAGGTACCAAAAAGGTACCAAAAAGTCTAGCAGCAACCAAGGAGGAACTGGGAACTTTCACTAGTCTAGCTCAACAGTGACTTTTCATTTCGTACCTCCCTGCCATCCTGGGGTTCAGGGAAACCCCATTTCTGATTCCTGCCAAAGGGCGTTAGGATATGGCGTCTCTACCCTCACTGCCATCCAGTGATCAGTGCAGGGAGGAGGGTGGGTTATGATTTCCCCGACTTCAGTGATCAATATCCTGAACCCTTTGGTCCCTTTTGTGTTCTCCCCTTCCTCCTCTATTATTTTGCACATCATTATTACAACCCTTCTAGTGAAAGGGGTTGAAATGCCAACCAACTAATTCTGCCTACCGCTTGGCAGCTCTGGCGATGTTGTTTGAAGGTGATGGTCAAGTCAAACTGTGGGGATTAGTTGGAGGTTGTGCTTGTGAGTAATTTGGAAGCATCCACCCTCTCCTAGCCCCCACTGCTGCATGATAATGAAGAATTCCTTTGGGTGGTGAAGAGGACATGATAAACAGCTTTGCTGAAGTGTGGTCTGTGGGTGGTCTCTCCCAAGCATAGTGCTTCAAAGCCATGGCTTTGGTGTCAGGCTTCCGTGGGACCCAGTCGAGCGCTGCCATGCCCTGCTATATTTATATGATCGGAGCACATTATGTGACCTTGGTGAAGGCATTCTTTCTCTTGTACAAAATGAGGATATGCACAGTAATGGTTCCTGCCATATAGGGCACCTAATCCAATACCTGGCATTTCCAGAAACATTAGCTGTAATTGCTGATTGCAAAGGCCAATTGGTATAAAATCACTTTTCTTAGAAAGGCCCATCAGTTCTGGGCCAACAGAACTGAGATCTCAGGCTGCGCTTTCGCTCAGAGCTTTGGAGGGAGAGGGTAAGAACTATAGAAATAGGACTTCAGACATGCCTAAGCCTAAACCTTGCCTGTGATATTTAAGAAAATAATCTCAAAAAAAGCCGATGACTTGAACATTATCAGAGAGCACCAGGGTTAAGGGAGCTGATTTAATTTAATTCACCACTCCCCGCCCCTTAACAATATCTGGGGGAAATGCCCCAGGACTAGAGAGCAGAATACACAGAAAACGAGCCATTCAAGTCCAGCAAGAGTTATGAATCAGGGAAGTTCTGTTTTAGACAGTGATGTATGTCAGGGGCCTTGACCAAGTGTCTTTGCACCTTCTAGCATCTGTTCCTGTTTGGGAAATAAACATGTGCAATCTTTTCTTTTCTGTATAAAGTAAGAATAAACAGTAATGTTTCCAAGTTGTTAAAAGAAAGGAGATAGAGTTAATGAACACTGATTACTGTTAGTATGATGTACTCTATAGTCTTCATAATTTTTGTCTTTTCATCTATCAGTACCTGAGAGAGGCATCTTAAAATGTCTCATTGCATTTATAGGTTGGTTTCTCCTTCTATTTCTGTTTTTGCTTTATATATTTTGAGGCTTTATTTTAGGATGCCTTCAAATTTGGAATTGTACTATATTTTAAATAAAGCTTACCTTTCATTATTCTGTAACTTCCCTTTTTATGATATTTTTGCATTTAACGTATTTTAACATTAAAATCATGTTTATGGTTCTTAAAAAGAATCAACTGTACTTCCCTTTCCAAACGGTAATCTCTCGTTCACACATCACTCCATTCTCTCCCTGCTGTGGTGGAGATTAGAACTGCTCACAAATGATTGATTGGCTTCCTCTTCTTCCTGGTGGTGGACAAGGGAGTGTGGGGGATGGAGGTGTTCTACTTTCTCACCCCTATGCAAATTAGACCTGACCACATGACGCTCATTAACAAATGAAATGTCCACAGAAGTTACATGCATCATCACATCCCCGTAAAGGTGTTTCACTGTGATCAGCTCATGCCCTTCTTTTCTCTGCCGATATGGAAATGCATATTAATGTGGAGTCTCCATCACTTGGCTCTCTGCCTGCCCCTATCAGTGAAGTAATGTGAGTGAGAAATAAAACTGGTGTTTATAAGGGTTTAATATCCAGAATATATAAAGAATTACAACAACAGAATAAAAACCAGCACACTCTTTAAATGAGCAAAAGACTTGAATAGACATTTCTCCAAAGGACGCAGGCCAATGGCCAATGAAGACATGAAAAGATGCTCAGCATCCCTAGTCGTTAGGGACATTCGAGCCAAACCACAGTGAGAGAGCACTTGACACCTACTAGGGTGGTTATAATTTTTAAAAGTAACAAGTATTGACAAGGATATGAAGACATTGGAACCCTCATGCACGTTCCTCAAAAAGTTAAACATAGCATTACCATGTGATACAGCAACTCGGCTCCTAGGTATGTAACCAGCAGAACTGAACGCAGAGATTCAAACCGATACTTGTACACTGATGTTCATTGAAGCATTACTCACAATAGTCAAAAGGCCAAACGACCCAGGTTCCATCAGCAGATGAGCAGATAAACAAAACATGGTATATTTATGCAACAGAACTTTATTCAGCCCTAAAAAGCAATGAAGTTCTCTAACAGATGCTGCACCGTGAATGAACCTTGACAACATTATGCTAAGTGAAATAAGGCAGACACACAAAGAGAAAAATTGTGCAATTCCACTTAGATGAAATGTCTAGACTAGGTAAATTCATAGAGACAGAAAGTCGATTAGAGATCACCAGGAGCTGAGTGAAGGGAGAAGCGAGGCATTATGACTTAAGGGGTGGAGTTTCTTTTTGGTGTGATGAAAAAGGTTTGGAAATAGTGGCAATGGTAGTACAACATTGTGAATGTAACTAACGCTACTGCACGGTGCACTTTAAAATTATTAAAATAGCAAACCTTATATATGTTTTAAAAACAACGGTGGTGCTAAGCCAGTGGTATTTTGGGTGCTGTTAGTTTCCGTGCCATAATCAATCCCCCCATCCAGTGGTGTCATGTTGTAGCTCGAAATCAGCCATACTGGGATTATTTTCACCACAGTAACTGGCGAATGCTACAGATTTAGAAATTTAATCTGTTGTGTTTTGAACCTTTGTAGTGCTTTTGTCTGCCCCTAATGGCTTTTGCATTATTTTAACTTTGTATTGTAGTCATTTGCCTACTTTCCTTATATACTCTACTGAGCTATAATCTACACATATTTTTTTTGTTATAACTGTGCGTGTGTGTGTGCACATGTGTGCATACGTTCACTATTGGCATGTAGTGGGTCAAGGCCAGGAATGCTGTCAAACCTTCTACCATTCATGGGACAGCATCCACAGTAACGAATGATATGGATCAAAACATCAGTAGCGTTCATGGCATTTATGCTCAAATAAGAATAGTGTCTTATTCATATGTGTGTCCTTTCCCCACAAGCACTCAGCAGGTCCTTGCATGGAGTAGACTTTTAGTCTACTCTGGCTGCCGTAACAGAATACCACAGCCTGGGTGGCTAAAACAACAGAAATATATTGTGCTGGGAACTCTCTTCTTGGCTTGCAGCTACCTTCTTGCTGTGTCTGCATGCGGCATTTCCTCAGTGCATGTACACGCCTGGTGTCTCTTCTTCTCAGGAGGACTCCAGTCCTTTCTGATTACAACGCCTCCCTTATGACCTCATTTAACCTTATTTGCCTCCTTCAATTCTATATCTCCTAATACAGTCACATTAAGAGTTAGAGCTTCAACATGTGAATTGTGGGGGAAGCGGGACACAGTTCCGTCCATAACACTGACATTTGACTTAAGCATTAGATGGCTTGAAAGCTAAGAAATGCAGAACCTTCACTGTGTGCCTGTCTCCTCTACGGACACCTGAGTCTCATAGCATTGCTTCAAGGGAAATGTGATGGCTCCCACTTTACTGATGGAGATACTGACTCCATAAAGGTTAAAGTAACTTGCCCCACCAGTACAGATGGTAAGCGTTCAATCCAGTATTCAGACCTAAACAACGTTGAGTCCAGAGTCCAAAGACTTCACCACTGCAGGAAACGGCCGTCCTGCTTTTTCATACATATGTATGTGTGTATTTTGTCAAACGGCAATATTGAAAAAAACTACGCAACTGTTGGGGAATTTTTAGTAGGGCGTATATGCAAATGTGCAGACATTTGCAAAGACATTCTGCAAAGAGTATTTTGGTAAAGTTGAGGTAGGGGAGTCTTTATGTAATTGTAGCTTAAAGGGAAAATGTTTCAACTCCAAGTTCTTCCGTTTCTGGGACCTTTTCTTTAAGACAGGATAAAATAAATAAATGTCAGATCATGCTCCAAACTCAATGGAAAGCATTTTCTAAGTAAACATTGAGCTTTGATATTCTAAATAAAAATTTAAAGAACTAAAAGGGTTGTTTTTCAAAAAGGAAAAAACATGAGAGAGCAGGCATAAGAGCATAACAATTCGTGTGATGGTGAATTGTAGTACCTGCTTAGGACATAATATGATTATTTTCTTCAATTTGTTCATACAAAGTTTAGTCAACTTGAAAATTCTCTGGCTTCAAATACAAATTGGTCTTGGTTTTGTCCCTTCCTCTTAAAGAAACAGTACAGTGACAATTATTCCACTCATCCTTCTTATAGTGTCTCCTCCATCCACCCCATACCAGTTATCTTTGGTGACAAAGCAAGTACTTTGATGGAATGAGAGGGAAGCTCAGTGAGTTTTACTCTGGTTCCTCCTGAAACCTCACCTGTGTATTCTCTTGCTTCATGTCTCTGTCCAAACCCTTTGATAAACCAGAAAGTAACAAAGATGAGATTTGAATACAGCCTGCATGCATGCAACAGACATTTGTTGAGCACCTACTACATGCTAGACCCTCTTCTGGGGTAGACTCACATAGTGAACAAAGTCCCATGCATCCACATTCTAGAGGGAAGAGAGAGACGGTCAACAAGTAGGTAATGCATCACCAACTGATAAGTTCTTTGAAGAAAAGCAGATTAAGGGTTTATCAATTTCCGCACAACTGACAGTTTGATCCAGGTCATTCCTTACTGTGTAAGCTGTTCTATGCATTGTAGGAGGTTGAGCAGCGTCTCTGGCCTTGGCCCACTACATGCCAGTAGCATGCACACGTGCCCCCATGCCTGTGCACATACACATACCTAGCTGTGACAACCAAAAATGTCTCCAGATGTTTCCAGATATCCCTAGCGGACCAACAGTAACCCCTGATTGCGAAGTCCTGGTCTAGGGAATAAGAAATGAGGGTGCTGATTTATTAGGGTTTTCCAGGAAGACTTCTCTGGTAAGGCGACCTTCAAGCAAAGACTGGAAGAAGTGAGGATGGGCATCCAGTAAGGATTTGGGGGAAGAATGTTCCCGACAAAGAGAATGGCTAGTGCAAAGACCCTGAGGTGACAGGAATAGCCAGGAGGCTATTGTGAGAACTGAACACGAGGAATATAGTTAGTGCTGTGGTTCACCAGGTCTTAAAGAGGTAAGATCATGATCCAACAGTGAGGACTTCGGCTTTTATTCAGAAGGGGATGGGAGGCCACGAAGGGTTTTGAGAAGAACAGGCACATGACCTGGTTCATATTCAAATAGGGTGGTTCTTGGTTCGTCATGGTTAGACTGGTTGTGAAGGAGTGGGGGCAGGAACTGGATTCTGGATGTGTTCTGAGCCTACATCTGACATATTTGCTGTTGAATTAGATACTGGATGGAAAAAATGGAGGAAGGGGCGTGGGGGGGGAGAGTATGAAATACTCTTCTTTGAAAATACCCCAACTGAGCTTTTATGAGTGTTTCTGATTTTTGGTCCTAATCCTACGGGAGTTTACGCCTGATGGAGACATTGTTTAGGCATCAGGCTCTACTATTATTTCCTAAATTACTTCCTGAGTAAACCAATTAAAACTATAATGTGGGTCTCTAGCAGAAAGGAGCCAAACTCTGGGCGGTTTTCCCTCTTCAGCACCACTTAGCAGCCCGTTTCTCCTATTGCTTGGGGAATGACATGCTGGCAGGTGGGGGCGAAATGAGCAAACTGCTCCAGAGCGGCCCCTCAGCACTTGCCGGCAGAGACAAGGCTCCCAGTTGTTCTCCAGGCCCCCGTTCGGGAGCTAACGTGCACTTGTCATAAAAACCACCACGTGCTGCAAATCCAGGCTCATGTCTCCTTTCTCTGTAGCACCTGCCTTCGGAAACCTCAGGCGTCTTCTAGATCTTGCCTCTCCAAATTGAAGATGAACCGAGGTTCCCAGCTTCTCAAGCTGCAGGAGGGGGCGAATGAAATAAAGGCCCAATCTTCTAGCCAGTGGCCAGGTTAAGAAGGGCTTTTAGCAAACCTCCTATGTGTGTCAGCCCACATCGGAGATTACACCCCAGGGTTTTTTGGAACCGTGTTTACCTGGTGTGCTGTGAGGTGTTTATTAAGTATGTAGAATTCTGGGCTCCTTTTTAGACCCAGAGGCATGAAAATGGGAACGTGTTCAGTAAGGGCCTCAAATGATCCTGGAGTATGCGAACATTTGAGAACTATTGCTATATGATTTAAGAACGGCCTTCGCTTCCTAGTGCTTGAGACTATAAGTAAAGAACTAGTGTATTTCTCTCATTGGCCAAAAAAAAAAAAAAGAAAGAAAGAAAGAAAGAAATCAGAGATAGGCAGTTGATAGCTGGTATGGTGGCGTTCCAGCCATTGTGTTTACATTGCAGACAGGAAGCGGGAAGAAGAAGGAATGGGCAAAAAGGGTCTTTGCCAACTGCTTGGCATTCTTTAACACGTTAAGCTCCCAGGCTATTCTGTCTTGCTTACCGCTTGGCCCGTTCTATCAGATTTCACCGAAATGCTGGCGACCGGAGATCTGTTTAGGTTGCAATAAGGCTGAATGTTTATATATAGAATATATTTACTGTGCGAGTATTTATTATTTACCGCAATTTGTACAATGTATTATTTTAGAAATGCTTTATATTCAGTCAGTTGTCTGCAATTCTTGTTCCAGTGCAGAAAGAGATTTTTCTTTACCGGTAAACGTGAAAATGTCCCCTAAACGGGGAGAAATTATAGCGAAGGAACACAAAAAAGGAATAACCATTTTAAAACGAAAAGACAAGCGGGACATCTTACTTATTTAAAATTTAATTTTTTCAATTTTATGTGGTCAGTTAACATACAATACCGCGGCCTGCACGAAAAGTATACTGTCGGTCACCGGTGACTGACACGGTCCGAACGGACGGTTCAGGTGCTTAACGTGTTAAAAGAGCTCCCCCAGAAGTCACATTCTTAATTATCATTGGCCAGAATTTATTCACCTGGTCCCTTGTAGCTACTAGGGAGGTACAGAAACATTGTTCTTCGCTGAGCCTATTGGTGCTGTAAGTAAAACGCTGGTATTCTTATGAAGGCAGAGAAAGGAAATGGACGGTGGAGAGTCATATCTGCCATAACTCCTTACGCCATCATGCCATGGCGTTTAATTTGCAACACATTGATTTTTGTTGACTGTCAGTTCGTTTTGAACCGTGTGTTGGTTAGTTTAAGGCGAACACCATGAGGAATTTGTTCATCCTTTCTGTAGTCAGTTGTACAGATGTATTGGGAATGTACTGTATCCTCTTCCCGTCTTTTTTTCTTGATAAAGAAGGTCACAAATCCATGATAAACAAGGGCAGCGGGGATGAGGAACCCAAGTGCCAAGGTGGCTGTACCACTTTTCCACCTGTAATCCTCAATCTGATGTGAATAACATGCCAGCCTTCAGGCTGGGGGCGGGTTCACGAGATTCTATATATGAAAACACTTGGGCATAAGAGCCATTCAGTAAATGAATATGTTCATTGCTCCCTTCCCGCATTTAGATGGTGAAGAACAGTTGAGTCTGAGATCAACCAAAGTCTGACTTCTTTGTTGGGTTCCTGCTTTAAGGAAATACAAATACTTTTGATACAGAAAACGACCTCCCAAAACGACAAGTACTGCTCGCTTAGTTCTCATTCTTGAGGAAGCTGGAGGAATCCTCCTGCTAAGGCAGATGTGTGGGTTTAGAAGGAGACACCTGCAAGACTGAGTGAGATGGAACACGCTCTTCCCACTCTGAGCTTACTGGATCCCTCGGATAAAACAGGAATCCCACCATATTTGCTCGGCAACCTAATGGGCTCAGCTGTGGAGGGAGAAGAACGCCTCTCGGACAGGAGGGGACATCACCTGGGATGTGACTAGACATGCAAATCATCAGCCCTATCCCAGGCTTACTGAAATAGAAATGTGTGTTTTCACTCGCCTTCCAGGTGGCTCTGATGCAAACTCTAGTTTGAGATCCACCTCTCTAAATAAAGCACTGTTGTCCACCTTTTAAAATTCACACACTTTCTCTCCGATGAGAATGTGTGTCATTGGCTCAAAGAGAGTCCCTGACACTCATTCTTCCATCTGGGCCCAGCCAGAAAATGCCATCAGATGTGCCGTCCCCCTCGCAAGCCCGGCCTTTCCCACTGGGCGTGTCCTTGCTCTGTGGACCTTATTTGCACACCGACTAAAGCTCCGGCAAGGCAATCTGTCTGACACAGACGAAGTGACTGCCAAACCGCCCTCTTGGGAGTAACACTTCAAATAAAGGCCTTCTGCGACTTCGTTTTCATAAGCCCCTTGATTGTATTCAAAATGCTCCCTTTGGGGGAAATGTGCAGCTGCACCCAGGACAGAGACACGGGGCATGTCTAGTTGGGAACGTTCAAAAGGGAGATGTTTCGAGTCCATTCAGCAGACCTGCTTTCTGAGAACCGCGCTCAGTAAACGCAAAGGGCAATGAGCAATCAGCATACCAGGTACCAGAGTCCCGTGAGAGGCGGGTGCGGTGGTTCTCTGGGAGGGGCCTTAGAGGAAACGCGTTAGCAGGAAGGTGATGAGACTGCAAGAGCCCCAGGGGCCCTCGGTCCCTCCAGTCAAGGACCCGCTCCATTTCAGGACAGCCCCTCATGGACACTTCAAGCAGTCACCTTGTGCCAGGAGGGTGAAGCCAAACACGCTCTTACAGGCCTGAGGGCAATTCCGGAAGCTGCAGGCTGTGACTTCCCTCGTGGGGTGAGGACAACCGTGTTGCCGGCCGTCGTGAATGACCTCGGTGCCGTCACACCGTATTTCAAGAGTAATTTTCCTGCGAGCGCTGCCGCCAGGTTACGGCTTTGCCTCAGGGCGTCGTGGGCGACACTGAAGCAGTCGTTGGCCCCCACCCCCACCCCCACCCACCAGCATCACCCTGGCGGGATTAGTCTGGAATATTAACAACGTGTTTCCATTAACATCTTAATTCTTATAACTGATGATGTCAGACGTGCTCAAAAGTATTATGGAAATGCCATGTCGTATGGGCAGTGGAGCATAAATTATAGATTAGATGACGAACCCAGTTACCGGTGATAACAGGACACCTAGCACACTCCTGTTACTTCGTGTAAGAAAAGAGACGCTCGTTGCATTGCATAGTTGCTCAAAGAAGTAAAAGGGAAGGGAAGTACCACGCAGGAAAGAGGCGTTACAGTTCCTGAGAAGTCCAGGGTACGAGTAAGGCAGTGCGACCCTGTTCATGGAGTGCTGTGAAATATTTAGTTCTCATGTCAGATCTCTGATTCCGCTTTGACTTGAGTAAAATTACAGATTTGAGTGTGAATGGTAGAGGTAAAAGAGAAACGAGGGGACCCAAACTTGGTGTAGCTGATATTTTTCTCAAATGGAAATAAAATAGATGTACAGATCTGACCTACCTTTTACACTGGAAGAAAGGCCAAGGGATCATCAGGATTGTCCCGTGTGAGGTACACCCAGCGAGATAACATGCGGATTGCTATTCGTTCACGTTACTGATGGCTGTTGAGGGACCGATGCTTTGCCTACGCTCTCGATCAATTGCCACATCGTCACGATGAGGATTTTGATTGATTAATGTAACTTGTAGGGGAACACAGAGGCCAGAGGGGGCAAGCCCCCTGGAAGAAGGGTGCATGTCTCCCAGCCACACTGTAGATGGAGCCAGGAAGATTCCATCGTGGGTCGGCCAGGGACAGTATCAGAGCAGGGGCGCTCAACGTGCTAATTCAGAAGAGCTCTAGGCGATCACTTTGGGCCGGGCTGTGTGGGGAAAGAGGGGTGATGAACAGAAGGGCCAGACGCGCTCCAATGAGACGGTTCATTAGCAAGCAGCCACAGTGATTCCTTTCCTACTAGCGCTTGTCCCAAATGGTCTACAACTATCATGCAAAGTGACGTTTGCAACGAGGCCTTTGGACACACCGTTCTGTGACTTGGGAGGCAAAGCTCAATCCTGGAGACACAGAATGCCTGCTCGATCCCTGGCACTCACCCGGGAAGCAGGCGCCCGGCGCCGGGATTCTCCTGAGCACACCATCAGGTGTGCTGGTCTAGGCGGGCTCCTCCCCAGCCTCTAATCCCACACTAACTCGTGATCTGGGCTTTTATTTCTTCTCGGGGAGGGCTGGTAACCTGTGGGTGGCTCTCAAACCTGCAGCCGTG
This sequence comes from Craseonycteris thonglongyai, assembly GCA_004027555.1. Taxonomy (NCBI): domain Eukaryota; kingdom Metazoa; phylum Chordata; class Mammalia; order Chiroptera; family Craseonycteridae; genus Craseonycteris; species Craseonycteris thonglongyai. The sequence goes on along the minus strand of PVKE010000568.1, from coordinate 115,815 downwards.
CCTCCCCAGCCCAGCCCGGGGCTCCCTGCCAGGTGCCTCTAGGCAGCAGTTGCGGCCCTGCCCTCCCAAAGGAAGCTAGGCCAGGACAAGAGGGCTGTTGATGGTTGCCTTTGGGACTTGATGCAAAGGATGATAGGAGCAGGATGGTGAACGCTGACGATGATTGGTGACGAGAAAATAATGATGGCTTTCACATTTTTAAAGGCCTTTTCACGGCAAAGTCTTTTCTCCCTGCTCTTCTAACACTTAGGACTTAGTTTCTGGAGATCCACGGAGACAGAGCTTTCATAGCACCTCACCTCAGCATTCCCAAAACGTGTGCCTAGGCCAAGCTCCCCGAAATGAAGGGGATGAGACTCAGTGTGTGGCGTGCAAGGGACATGAAGAACTTAGAGCCCCACGTCTTCTTCCTTCTCTGTTTTGTTGAATGAATGCCTTGTTTCGCAAGGGCTGGTCATGATGCTGCTTTGGAGATAGTTGAAAAGTATTTTCCATGATGTCATCGGAGCTTGTGGTTTTGTGTTTTGTTTTGTTTTATTGGTCTCTCCCATATAATAGCATACCTTCTGTTTGGGTCAGTTTTTTCGTTCCCTAGTGTTGCATGCAGCCGGTTGGTAGAATGTTGTTTTCTTCTCTTGGGCAAAATTAGTTACTGGGTGCTTTCCTAAGTCATTAGCAGGGTCGCACGAGCCTTAGAAAGTGCAAGAGCCCGCCGTCCTCACCATCGTAAACAGGGGTATTCTAGGACGTGCACCAATGCTCTTATGAATGACGATGTCTGATGACACGCTCCGTGGCCCAGGTTTTGTGACTTTCTTTCCAACAGGTGTGAGCCATTGTTTACAAAAGGCTGAGAACCAGGAGGGTTTTGAATGTAGGTGGAGGCTGAGGGACCCAGCAGTTTGCTGAGTGCCAGAAACTGGCTTTGACTTCGACTGCAGTGACGCCAAGGCAGGCACTGACATATCCCTCTGGCTCAGGAGGCGTGTTACACACTGGAGACTCACAGAGAACATGGTAAAGGCAGCGCTCCGGGGAGCCCACGGAGAAAGCCTTCCCCTCCAAGCTCACCGGCACGTTTGCCGAGGATTTGTCTTTTCCTAGGAACGTCTGCGGGCTTTCTTTCTCTCGTGTAGGGAGAGGGAACGCCCCCAAGATAGGGGCGATCTGCTCAACTCTTTCTTTCAGGATGAATTTCTCTGCTTGCATTGAGAAACTCATGCTGTGGAGTCCCATGGAGGGTGGGGAGAGAGAGAAGTAGATTGTGTCCTGCTGCAGAAATCGTTGCGCCGGAACGTAGGAATGGCCAAGTTACCCCTGTACTTCATTCTTCAGGTTCACCAGTACTATAGCTGCCTCCCAGAAGAGAAAGTTCCTTATGTCAACAGCCCCGGAGAGAAACTGAGAATCAAGCAGCTACTACACCAGCTGCCGCCACATGACAATGAGGTAAGGGGCTGGCGGGACCTTCTGGTGACTCGTTCCCTTTTTGCACCATGTAGAATGCTGTGATCAATGAGATCCCCAAAGAAAATCTCTGGCAACTTATTTTAGGTGTTTGATTCCTTCATTCGAGCCAAAAGAAACTATCGGGCACCTTCTGGAGAGTGTTACCGAAAAGCAGAATTGTATTATGGAGTGAGTTTCCCTCTGTGCCAGGCACTGCTAGCTACTTGGGGGTAACCAGGGAGCACTCAGATTTAAAAGCTCAAGTCAGGCTTTCTTAGTTGAAGAATGTCCTGAGCCCAGTGACTCAGATTCACCGGGCCAGTCAAAACCCTGCCAGAGCCTTGTGACTGTCTTGAATTTGCAGCATCGTTTCATATGAAGTGAATGTGCACGTTTTCCACGTTACGCTACAGTAGAAGTTAAGTGTTCAGTTTTGCGGCTCTGAACATCTGTGTTTTAGTCATTTACAGTCCAGCTTGCTAAGGCTGTGCTTTATAACCTTGAACACATGGCACAGAGGCAGTCTTTTTGAACCCAGGTACACAGCACTGTAAGCAGGCATGTCTTTGAAGATAAATCGATGATAAAGGGACATTTGTAAATATGCTTTTATAAGATCATCGTGTTTGAAGGGTTTACATTTGTAAACTAGCAATTGATTTTCAAATACCTGCTTTTTAAAAATAGTAATCTCATAGAATTGAGTTGTCCTCACTGAACTCTGATTGTGTTTTAAACAAAAACATAACTTTAAGTTAAAAGGCCATGTAACCCTGCTAGAGAGCTACACACCAGCTTTCTACCAACCACCCCCACCCACGGCTGGATCCCAGAGGAAATGAGTGAGTGCTCTTTCAGTCTTTCTGTTCCTACATTTAAATAAAAAGGGATACACCAGGAGCCCCCAAAATAAATTTGAATTAGTGGAGCCAAAGCTTCAACACTGAAGCAACTCCTCGAAAGAGATCCATGACTCCTGTTCCTAACGTCTATTTCAGATTTCGTAAATAATATATAAATAATGCTTTCCCTTTAATGCCGAGAGCAAACATTGTAACCTGATGCCCAGCTAATGAATTTGGAAGCGAAATTTCGGGATTTTACAAGCAGGAGGGGTGTGCCTTCCTTTAAAAGCATGTCCATAAAATATCAGTGTTGTAACCATATATTCTGGGCTGTTCTCCTCACTGCAAGGCCCGCCCTGGGGCACGTGCATGAAGTGCATGAAGTCGTTTTCTTTTCTTTTCTTTCTCTTTTTTTAAAAGTCTTTTCACTTGATAGAGGGAAGTGATCTGCTCTTCTCTGCTTTTAATGGTCTATTCTGTTCATGGTTTACTGTGGTTTCATGAAAAGAGACCTTTCAAATTTCTTCTTCTGGAAAAGCCAGGGTGACTCGGTGGATTGAGCACTCACTTTGTAGCCCCAGGGACCAAAGATCGAATCCCTACCTGGCTTGTGTGGACCCATGTGCTGAACTGGGGTGTGCTTCCCAAGTGGGAGGCCCCCAGTTTGGTCCTCACCCCTCAGTTTGGCCCCTGTCTCAAGGGGCCCTTTTAAGGGACAAACAGTGATTCTGAAGTCAATATTTGACCATTCCCTTTTTCACCCAGATTAGACCATTTTAGAATCTATACTTGTGCTGGTTGGCAAATTTAGGAGGTACCAGCCTAGTTCAGAAGTGTTCCTGTGACCATCTGGGTGACAAATCATCCAAGCAGTTCTGTTAACCTTCCTGATGCTCAGATTACACTCAAGTAAAACAGGAGGTGTGGTTGGGACCAAGCATCCCCAAGTGTGGAAGATGCAGGGCTTTGGGCGGTACCTGGGCCTGTGGCAGTAAATGAAATTGAACCAATAGTGAGAGAATCACTCTCTTGTCAATCACATTTCACGCCTAGTGATTGAGTAGCTGAATAACCCAGGGTTTCAGTTGGGTGTTAGGACGTCTATCATACTTCTCCAAATCATGCTAGCCTCCACTGTATAAGACGCAGCATTAAGGGTCTCCACAAGCAAAAACAGCCAGCTGGCCTCTAACAATGTGGTTTTGTTCTCAGTCTATTTAGTTTTATGGTTACCTTCTGTGTGGTTTTTTTTTCAGGTAATACTGATTTTCCATTTATATTCACAATATCCTTTTCTTTCTAAGTACATGCATTCAAGTTTTTAAAAAAGTGATTTAGTTTTAAAAGAGTGTTAAGGAAATCGTAGTTTGAGACTGGTGAAATTCCCAAGGTGCACATAAATAGGGGGAGATTGAGGGGAGGAAGGCTGGATCGGGATGTCTTTCCTGCCCCTGCCTTGATTCCGTTTCCATGTTTAATAAGAAGGGAAAAATCATAGGCAGGTTGATGCGTTACCCAAAGCCCAGCCAGCAGCGCATCCATCCTGCGTACAGATCAGCATGCGGGGGCCCCTCCGGGAAGCAACACAGATACCTCTGAACCAACTCTTCAGACTCGGGCCTTTGGGTTCCCATTGTCCCCAGATGCGTTGGGGGAAGAGAAGCTGTGAGCCCGCTGACAACCGCTCTGTCTTGCTAGCCTGGAGCCTGCCATGGGTGTGCAGGACGTTTCTGTGGGCACATGGACGTGAAAGCATCAGGCCCCCACAGTCCCCTGGAAGATCCAAATCAGTGTGACAGGAGGAGAATGGCCCGGAAATTGTCTAGCAGCACAGCGATCCCAGACGCTTTGGGTCTGCATGTGGTGAGCGGAGTGAGGCAGTAAGGACAAGGACGTTGCAGAACCTCTATCCTCCCCAAGACCTGTGCTCCAGAGCTTAGAGCCTTTAGGAAGCTCCCCTGGCTATTAACTGTCTTGGGTAAAGACTCGTTTTCCATGGTCCCAAGCCTAGCGGTGTTCAAGGGCAGGCCAGGATCGCAAAGCCAAGCGGGGGTGTGTGTATCGAGAACGCCCTGAGGATGCGTGCACACGCCTCAGGCATCCGGACATCACGAGCAGCCTCTCCCATGCCTTCTCTGTGCTCAGGTCCGATACTGCAATTCCTTGGACGAGGAAGAAAAGAGGGAGCTGAAGCTCTTCAGCAACCAGAGGAAACGGGAAAACCTGGGCCGGGGGAACGTCAGGCCCTTCCCCGTCACCATGACCGGAGCCATCTGTGAGCAGGTGCGCGTGGGTCCCGAGGGATGCACAGGGGGCTGTCCCTCACCCAGTCATTCCACAGCTACGCACGGCGGGACGGGGCCTGGGGGTGCCGCTGTGAAGAAAACGTTCTAAACTTGGTCTTGCCCATGGAAGGAGCTATGTTCTAGGGGGAAACAACAGATGAGATTGTAACTATTAATAAGGCTTAAAAAAGACAGCAGGGAAGGGGGTTAGGAGATGCTGGGAGAGAGGTGAGGTTGCGGTTTTCCTAAGGTAGCCTGGAAAGCCCCACTTAGAAGGTGACTTCTGAGCAAAGACAAGCAAGGACTGAGAGAGGGAGTCATGAATCATGCAGATCCTGGGGGCGGGAGCATTTCTATTGTGTTCCTGGAACAGCACGTTGGCCAGTGGGGCAGGGCAGAAGCAGGGAGGAAAGAGAATTACAGGGGCCCCAGGCCCCGGAAGTTGCGTAAGCCATTGGGAGGCTCTGAGCAAAGCGGGGAGTGAATGGTGTGTGCCTGGACCGCTTCCAGGTCAGCTCTTCATCAGGGTCATCCCAGGACCAGTGCCATTGAAGCGGGTGGTGGATGAGTGCCTCCTTGGTCTGGGGGTTCTTCTGCAAGGTCTATGAAACCCCCTACACTTGAAGAGTCTGGATCAGTTTTATGTGCTCTTCCCGTGCAGAGTGCTCAGAACACAGTGGAGACACGTCTTAAGGAAAGCAGGGTGGGAGCCCAGCCTGCCTGAGGTCACCCTGCCTCTCCTCTCAGCTCCTGAGAGCTTTCTGTGCTGCTTGTCATCTTCCACCCTTGTCTTGGTCCTACAGCTTTTTGTCTAAATGCGTAAGCTCTAAAGGAAGTCACTCATGTGCTGAAAACTTGTGACTTGGATCGGAGAAGGAAAGGGAGAGAGTAGCTGAGGGCAGTGGGTAACTTTGGGGGCTTTATTTTTTTGTCTGAGATTTCAGAGGGACAGGATGAGATGACACGAGATGCTACTTAATAGGGGAAGTCAAAGCACCAGGGACTTGGCAGTGGGGCTTCACCCTTGAAACCCACCCTGAGATGCAAGTGACTGATGGTTAAGATGGGAGATTCGTGTGCTCAACTCAGGACCTCTGCCACTCTCAGATTGTTCTGGAAGCAGCCCAACCAGCCTTACCGAAGGGGAAAGGAAGGCTGAGATTTAGTTCTTAGGCACATGTCAAAAGGAGTAAACAAGAGTGACAAGAGTACGGAGGCAGAAAGGCATAAGTTTGAGACTCAGGTTTCCCCACATGACCTCGACCATGTTCCTTTTCCTCAGTTTTGTCATCTGCAAAATGGGGATGACAAACACCTATGTCATAGAACTGTGGTGAGCGTTAAATGGTCACCTGTATTGTTGATGTAATTACGTAAAAAGGCCGTGACACTGAGGTGGCCCTAAACCCTCGGTAGCCTACATAAATAAACCACGACCTAGGTCAGAGTGGATGTACTAGAAGCTGAGGAAAACGAAACTTAATAACCAATCTCAGCCAATGAGGTTTTCCCAAATAAGGCAACCCCTTCAGCTGCAGCCAATCAAATAATCGCCTTGCTCGCTTCCCCTTCTTCCTATGAGAACCTCTCCCCAGCTCATCAGTAGAGCCCTCCTACCCACCTTCCTCTGCTGCTTCCCAATTTGAATCGGTGTTGGCTCAAATAAACTCTTGAAATTGTTAACGTGCCTCAATTTAACAGTATGCATAGATCATTTCAACCAACATTATAAAAGGCAGGGGTAGTCCTTTCTGTAATATAATAGCTTTCTTTCGTCTGGTCACTCATGAAGGAGCTCCCAGAGACCGCTTCATGAGGTCTTTACTTTATTTCTGAAGCAGTTTAACCCCTGTGATGCCCACAGTATAGGAGAGGTTTGCAAGGAGCTTTTCTACTCATCAGACATTGTCCCCAGAGCTTAGCTGCTCATGTGGAATCTGAGGTTGTGAACCTCATGGCCAACACGGTGGTCAACAGAGAGCCTTTCCTCATCGACTGCCTCACTCTTCATTCCTCCCTCAAAGACCCTCAGGCCATATTTGTTTTATCCCAACCCCCACCATAAACATGGGTTATCAAAGATTCTGCCCTGTTCCCTTCAGGACAGGGGAGGAACTTTGGGACAAGATGGGAAGATAGAGGAGGGAGAGGGAAGAAGCCCTTTCTAGAGTCTGGACTTAGGTGCCTTTTAAATCAAGTCTGTGTAAAAAGATGTTCGAGGAAGCAGGCGAAAAGCATGCCGGAAAGGCTTTTAGAGGCATACAGGTCGGCGTGTTTTATGAACCCCCTCCCTTTTCCATCTCCCCAGCCCCCTCTTCCCACCTCCCCGCCCCCACAGCCTCCTCCTTCTGGTGTTAAACTTGGCTAGGCCTCTGGACAGGGTTTGGAGGATCTAAAAGACAATGAGACCTTCCTTCGGTGTAAGGGTGCCTCCTGCCTACAAGAGTGTGTCTCTCTTTCCCACCCCTGTGATTCCTCATCGTCGGACTTTACCCTCAACTTCCTTAGAAGAGGCGAGCGGGAGGAAAACGCAGGTAGCACAGGAACTCGTTGGAAAATCAGCGCTCCGTCACCAGCTCTGTGTGGCTGGGGGGAGTTGCTTGTCACGATGCGTGGCCCGAGAGGTGGGAGCCAGTGTGCATCCTGACGTGTCCCTTTGCCTCACAGTGTGGAGGCCAGATTAACGGCGGGGACATCGCTGTGTTTGCCTCGCGTGCCGGACATGGTGTTTGCTGGCACCCGCCTTGCTTTATATGCACTGTCTGCAATGAGCTCCTGGTGGATCTGATCTACTTTTACCAAGATGGGAAGATATACTGCGGCAGACATCATGCCGAGTGCCTGAAGCCACGCTGCGCAGCCTGTGACGAGGTCAGTTCACCCTCCGTGGGGCTCGCAGCCCTGCCCGCCGCCCCTCTGCTGCGCCATAACCAACACATTGTCCTGGGGCTGCCTGCACTGCAGAAAACCATAGGCCGGCCCAGCGTCCCTGGTGGCGAGCGTGTCAGGGATATGGCCCGCTTCACAGGACATGACGGTCTCGTGGGCATGCAGGTGTGAAGGCAGTGAGTTTCTGTGGTTGGGGAGATTTCCCTGTCACTACATCAGTTCGTAACTTTTTTAAAAAGGCATTGTGCAGCTGTAGATTTCAGCCCAAGTCCCCAAAGAGTCGTCATCAGCAACAACATGACCCTTGTATCTTAAAAAGTGCCATTTTCTGAGCTTTGATGGGACAGATTGGGTTGGGAAGAGAAGAAAACTGGTAGCATGATGTAATTTTCCCACAATTTACAAAAGTCCTGATGAGGCTTAAGGACGCAAATGGACCTTCCCCTTGGAGACCTCTGTCCCAGTGCTAAGAGGAACTTGAATGTGCTACCTAGCCCAGGTAAGGAAGCAGCCAAGAAAGGCAAAAACGCCAGGCCCCGGTGTGACCTGTGAGAAGGAAGAATAGGAAACCTGGTGTAGCTTTAAGTTTGGAGCAGAAAGGCGAACGTTCTAAAGCTGACCACTTTCATGGGAATCATGTTGGGAAAGGTCTTAGACAGGGGTTTCCTCCTATACAGATTTTTGGTTCTGTCTCACCCTGTAAATAGTGATGTGGGACTGTATAAACAGACCTCCCTTCTTTAGCCACGGTTCACTATTACAAGGACATTTCTTCTTTATAAGCTGCCTATGGGAGATTCAGTCTTTTAGGAAGAAGTTGATCAGCCTTAACTCAATTGGATTCTTGTATTCTAATGCTGATGGTGTCTAGACTCTTTCTCTACACATGTCGTTGGGAAACCTAGTTCAAGTTCAACTCTAATTCTAGGCAGCCATTTCAACTTCATGCCTCAGTTTCCACATTGGGAAATTAGTGCTCAAAATACAACAGTATATTACTTAATGGCAGAATATGATGATAGAAGTGCTTTAAGTTTGTGTTGATTGAGAGAATTTACATAACATAAAGTTCAGATGTACAGATTTGGTGGTTTTTAATATATTCACAAAACTGTGCCACCATCACTACTATGGAATTCCAGATCATTTTCATCACCCAGAAGAAAACTCTGTATCAGCAGTAACTTCCCATTTTCCCTTCACCCAGCCCCGGGAAACCACTAAGCTGTTCTCTGTCTCTGCATTTACATATTCTGGACATTTCATAGATATAGAATGATATGCTATGTGATCTTTTGTGTCTGGCTTCTTTCACTTAGCATGTTGTAGCATATATCAGTCCTTTATTCCTTTCCATGGCTGAATAATATTCATTTGCATATATATATATATATATATATATATATATGTATATATATCACATTTCACTTAGCCATTTACCAATTGATGGACATTTAAGTTGTTTCCATTTTTTGGACTATTATGAACAATGCTGCTAATGAACATTTCATACACATGTTTTTGTGTGGACCTATATGTTCAGTTCTCTTGAGTGTATGCCTCGGAGTGAAATTGTTGGATCATATGGAAATTCCATGTTTAACTTTGTGGGAGAATCCAGACTTCCTCCCAGAATCTCTATATCATTTTACATTCCTACTATCAGTGAAAACGGATTCTGATTTCTCCACATTCTCGTCAATGCTTATTGTTGGTTTTTTCACTATAGTCATCTTCGTGGGTGTATGGTCATATCACACTGTGGCTTTGATTTGCATATCTCTCATGGCTAATAATGTTTAGCATCTTTTCATGTGTTTATTAGCCATTTGTATATCTTACTTTTTTGGAGAAATGTCAGTTTAAACTCTTGGCCCATTTTTTCAGTTGGGTGATCCTTCTTTTGTTGAATTCTAAGTGTTCATATATTCTGGATAACTAGTTCCTTCTCAGGTACATGATTTGCAGGTATTTTCTCCCATTCTGTGATTATATTTTCACCATCTTGAAGATGTCCTTTGAATCACAAAAGGTTTTAACTTGGATAAAGTCCAATTTATTTTTTCTTTTGTTGCTTACTCTTTTTGAGACATAGCTAAGAAACGATCGCCTAATCCAAGGTCATGAAAACTTACACCAGTGTTTTCTTCTATGCATTTTATAGGTGTTTTTGGCTCTGTGTGTCTCTGATCCCCATTGAGTTCATTTTTGTGCCTGGTGTGAGGTAGGGCTTCAAATTCATACTTTAATGTGTGGTTAACCAGTTGTCACAACCCAGTGTGTCGAAAAAAAACAATTCTTCCCCCTATTGGATGTCCTTGTCACCCTTGTTGATAATATCTTGGCTATAAATGTTAGGGTTTATTTCTGGACTTTCAATTCTATTGATCTACACCCATCCATACACCAGCATCGCACTGCCTTGATTACTTACGCTTTTTAATCTGTGCTTTGAAATTAGAGCTCAAAACACAGAGGCTTCTGAGGGCTAGCAGATATTGTCAATGATGGTCTCTCATTTTAAGGCAACAGTGAATGGTGAAGAGTATGGCAGACCTGAAACCATCACCCCTCGTCTGAAAGCTGCAGTCTCTGGAGCTCACTTCCTGTGGCCGTGCAGGAATGCATACGGAATATTGCCAAAGAGTCTCTATTCCAAAGAGAAACCAGGATTCCGGGCGTTTATATGACATTTCCTATTTTTAAAAACACTGTGTATAGGCCAAGTAAAACAGATACGGATGTTCAACGTGCCTAGGAGCTGACAGTTTGGGGCCCACCTTCCGGGCAGAATGTTCTTTCGCTTATTAAAATGTGGGCAAATCCATCACTGGCACGGCTAGAGACTGCGTGTAATTGTACTTTAAGCAAATCCAAATGTGGGAGCTGATTTCGACGTAGACTGAGCGTCCGCACGGAGATTTTTACTGGTCTGTGGGAGGGGCCTGTCGTCCTGCCCCGCTCGTTTGGGGCCCCTGTAGCTGCTCCCCTGCCATCGAGGGCCTTCCCCGCTGACTGACCATGTGGCTTCCCACCTCCAGATCATCTTCGCAGACGAGTGCACCGAGGCGGAGGGGCGGCACTGGCACATGAAGCACTTCTGCTGCTTCGAGTGCGAGACGGTGCTCGGTGGCCAGCGCTACATCATGAAGGAGGGGAGGCCCTACTGCTGCCGCTGCTTCGAGTCCCTGTACGCAGAATACTGTGACACCTGTGCCCAGCACATAGGTGAGGCAACGCCGGGCGCTCGGCCCCGGTCATGGGGGCTGCAGCTCCCTGGCCTGAGAGTCTCTCTGGCTACAAGCGATAGAAGCCTAACGCGCACTCGCTCAAGTGCAAAAGGGAAAAGCGTGGCTCATATGACTAGCGAAGCCAAGGGGTAGGCCAGCTTCCGGTCGGCGGGGGTCAGAGTCCGGGGTTTTTCCCTCTGGGTCTCCTCTAGCTTGCCTTCTGTTGACCTCGTTTGGAAGCGAGCTAGCTACGTTCACCAAGTGGCCACAATGACCCAACCCATCCCGCCCTGTCGCCCCCAGTTACATATAGGCTTCGCTCTTGCATCCTGTAAAGGTGTAGGCCCGTGTCTTTTTCAGTATCCAAGTCAGGTTCTCCATAGAAGAATCTCACAGGCCCTATGTTCTGCCCTGAAAAATAGGAGAATACGGGATTCCTTTTGGTCTGCCTGAGCCAGAGGCCCACCCCCTTGTGGGGCTACATGATGTACATACAGCCCTACTACCAAGGGGCAGGGAGGTCCCAGAAGGAAAATAGGAGGGAAAATACAAACAGATATCTTCCACTGCCTCCTTGGAAACATTCGAGGGTCAGTGGGAGGGAGGAACCAGAACGTGTCTCTTGGTAGGAAGGTATAGTCAAGAAAGCCAAACGGTTTCTGGCAAGCAGATCTTCAGAAAGAGAAACAGCGAAAGCTGCCCCAGCCAAATACAGAGCAAGGGATCTCAGCGAGCTCAGCCGCTATAAACTCCGCCCCAACAAGCAGCAGCGCTGAGAGGGTGAAAATGTTTCCCCTCCGCGGGCTCACCGCGGCTGCAGCTCTCCAGTGCTGCCTCCAGTGTGCCTGTTTCGACACCTTGAGAATGAGCCGCCCTTTCAAAACAAAAAGAAGTTGGCGGGGAAGAGTGTCTGCACGCCCAGTGGCCTCATCTTCCCGGGCTTGTGCAATTCCAGGAAATGTGCCTGCGTCTTACCTACAGCGGGGAGAGGGGGAGGTCGCCGGGCCGTGTGGCCCCCCTTAGAAGGTTTTATCGAGAACAAAAAGCAATGGCTTTGTCTTTCGGGTTCATCGGAAGTGATGCAGTCAAATGCACAACTAGCTAGTAAGTTGGAGGGTTTTGTGTGTTGATAAAAGCCACGGCTTTGTGGACCGGGCACCTTCTGTGTGCTCAGTGGTCCTCTGTTGGGTGGGCCACCCCACAGACTCAGGCCTGCTTTCATGGGACGCCTTCCAGCTAGAGTCCCTGCAGGCCCGGGCTCGGGCATCGCAGCCGCAGCCTTTTCTGGGGACTTGAGGGATGTGCCAACCCCCTTTCCTCAACCCCTAACACCTCACTCCCTCATAGCCAGATGCCTCAACCAGCATCCCACAGCTTTCATTTCTCACAAGGTCGAAAACAGATAAACATGAACTTTCATTTCCGGTCAGAGTTAGGACGTGGGGAGCCCACTATGGACTGGGGGTTCAGCATTTGAGGACAGGCAGGGGTGGGACCCTGTCGTCCCCGCCTTGCGTTGCTCACTATGGACTCTGGGTCTGCAGGTCAGTCCTTGCGTGGACGAGAGGGATGGAGCGTACAGAAAACTGACCGCCACAATACCCGCTGCTCGTTAGTATGCCTGTCTTTTCTCTCCCTTCCCACAGAGGCTTCAAAGCCTCTCCCCCAAAAAAATGCCATGTAGCATTTTTGCTCGGTGACATTGGAAGACAGGAAATCTGTCTGTCACCCCAGCCTGTCCACCCCAGAAGGCCCCTGTATTTCCTTCTATTTCTTGCTCCTTTTAGCTATTGATTGGCATTCCCTTCCCCCTTAAATCTATAAAAAGACATTGGTGTTTTACCAGAAGAGAAGACCCATGTGGCCTGCAGTGTTGTCACCGCTGCAGTTAAAATCCTGTTCCTGATTTATTATTTTGTTCCCTAACTCTGCTTTTTTTCTGTAGCAGGTAACTCTCCTGTGACAGGGACAGGGTCTGCTCTGTGGACGGTGCCTGCCACAGGCTCGGGGTGCTTCGCTCTGACCGTATTATACAAGCATTCCATTTTTATGTGGCTGCTCTGAGCAGACCCTGCATCAGGCAGCCGTTGCTAAGGTAACGGCACTTTTGCCTGCACACAGCACACAGTCCTATAAACAGACCGAGGCCGTAGCATCAGTAGACACATCCAGCCTCTGAGAAGCGCTTAACAGGCTTAGAGAGGGAATCAAAGGGGAGCGCTTCGATGTGGCCCCGCAGAGACTTTTCCAGATGTTCAGAGTTCAGGGACAGTTCACGGCACCATCTGACATGGCTGATGTTTATCAGGGACCACGTTCCGCTGCCTGCTCAGTAACACGCCTCTGCCCCCGACTCCCCACGGCGGCTGGCCTTCTGCGAGGCTCTCACCCCCGGAACCAGGCCCCTGCGCCATGTCTGAGCATGCTGGCTTGCAGAAGCACCGACAAGCAGCTGGTGGAGGGCAGGCCATGGGCACTGGGCTTCACGTGCCCCACTGATGGAGTGGGGGCTACAGCAGCCGGGGATGTTGTGCTGAGAGGAGCTCACAGGAGGGGACCCGAGCAGCCAGGTCCTCAGCACAGGGTCCCCAGGGGAGCAGGGAGAGCGGGAGAGAGGACCGGAGACCATTCCAGATTCAGAGTTCTCTCTGGGCCTGCATCCAGGCAGTGACTGTCAGAGAAAAGAAGGAGACAGGCATTAACAGCTCCTAAAAATACCAGGAGAAGAAGAGCAGGCACAACTCTAAGCACTCATTGCGCATTAACTCAGTGCATCCTCACACAGCTCTGTGCAGTAAGGATGACTATTGTCCCGGTTTTATTGGGGAAGAGATGGAGGAACAGAGACAGGAAGACACTGGCCTAGGGTCACACAGCCAGACAGCAGCAGAACCACGATTCGAACCCACGCTGTTGAGCCGCATCAGCTTTCTAACCAGCTGAAATGGCAGGGGGCTGGGATTTGAATCTGCATTTGCCCGAGTCCTGTCCTGCCTCCCTGGGCTGCCTGCCCCTGCTTCCTCCCTGAAGCCTGGGGACAAGGTATGGATGGAGCCACAGCTCTGGGTCGGCCGTGCCTAGCCCGGCCCCAACCAGGTCCCACTCCTTCCGGGAATGCTGTGCTGAAAGGGACTTGATTCGGTGTCCCTCCCACCTTGGGGGCAGCCCTTGTGGCTGCTGCTGTCTCACTCAAAATCCCCCCTTAGTCCCTGAGGCCTGACTCCTCAATAAAGACAGACCCGTTCGGGGAGGCGCTAGTAAGAAGAGACCTTGCCTTATCCCTCTGGCCCCCGGCCTCCGTGGGCCTCAGGGTCACCGGGGAGCGTCCAGGGACAGCCGGGAGAGGCTGCGCGCCGTTTGCCTTCTGTGCTCGCCCTCCTCTGTTTCTCTCCATGTTTTGTTCCCCGCCTCGCGGGACAAGTCCCTAGACGTTCTTCCTGGAACGTCTAGTCTCGGGATTCTCGGCCGCTAACGGGGAAGCTCCACCTTCCTGCTCCCTTTTCTGGGAAGACTTTTCTCATCAGACATGGGGAGTGCAGCCGAGGGTCCCGTCCGGACAGCTTCTCAGCAGGTTCTCCCCACACACTGGGGCCCCAGCCGCTCCTGGCTCCATTCTGCCCGTTTAGCAACCGCTGTCCAAGAAATCCCGCCCCAACAGTCCCAGGTGCCTGTCCCGCTGGCCTGGCGCAGGTCACATGCTCACCCCTGAACCCGTCCCCTGTCTGGGAATTACTGTTTTGTTTTTGTTTTTACTGGAAGGTGCTGGGTCCTGGTGTGGCTTCAGGCCTACCCAACACTCACGGCCTCAGCGTAGCAGGGAGAAGACACCCCACGGGGAGATTAAGTCCTATCACTAGAATCGAGCAGAAGAAAAGCCGAGAAGCAAGAACAGCGGAGGCAATGGCAGGGTCCTGTACACACATGGGACACGATTATGTAAAGCAGGCTGAGCCCTGGCCTGGGGACCACATAGTGTTCTTCCTTCCCTGAGGAAGTTGAGCAAAGAGTGCGGAGGCTTATGGAGAGACCATAGTGTCCACAAGCCACATCTACCTTTTCCCTGACCGAGAGCTGAAATCTGCCAACGTTTTCGCTTTGCCACTGAGCTGTGACGGTGACTACACTCTGGAGTGGCACATACACGGGAGACAGGGTTCACTTCATCCATCCATTCAACACGTGCAGAGCCCGCCAGGTTCCTGGAGAGACCAAGAGACCCAGCCATCCTGTCCTCATATTGCTTCTCGATAGGAAAGAGAGGACGCACCCACAGATGCGCATGTGTCGGGGTGCAGTGTCTGAGGAGTACCGCAGGCACAGGTGGAGAATGAGGACAGGCAGTGCGTTAGGAGGGTGGGCAGAGCAGACCCCCGAGGAGAGGGAAGGAGACAGCATCAATGGCACGATGAAGAGCGATTCCAGGGGACAGGCCTCGCCCAGTATTCCTAGCGGGTTTACATTGGGCAAGTTAGGTAACCTCGTATGTCTGTTTTCGCATCTGAAAAAAAAAAAAGAGGAAAAAATAGAAACTGACCTCCTACAATGGAGGGGTTGCATGAGCTGACATATGTGCAAAACATGTGAAGAAGCGCGTTGCTACACGTTAGCATCCTTGTTGCGGTTTGTCCGGAGGGAGGGATGTGTCCCAGGCAGAAGGATTCGTGGGCAGCCCATTTGGATCTAGTTTCTCTGTGCTCACAGCAAACGATGAGTTAAGAAGGAGCTGACCTGTAGAACAAGGGGGCTCGTGGCAGAATATGTGGGGGCCTGATGGTTAATTCCGTGACATTTTTTGCTGCTTTTGCATCTGGTGCCGCCCCAGGGCGCCGTCTGTTGCACATTGTAACGCAGTGCTCTGGGCGGCCCGTCACCCCTTTCATGTCTCTTCCTCCTCAGGGATCGACCAAGGCCAGATGACGTATGACGGGCAGCACTGGCACGCCACCGAGACCTGCTTCTGCTGCGCCCAATGCAAGAAGTCCCTCCTCGGGCGGCCATTCCTCCCCAAACAGGGCCAGATATTCTGCTCCCGGGCCTGCAGTGCTGGGGAGGACCCCAACGGCTCGGACTCATCCGATTCCGCCTTCCAGAACGCCCGGGCCAAGGAGGCCCGGCGGAGCGCCAAGATCGGCAAGAACAAGGGCAAGACGGAGGATCCCCTGCTGACGCAGCACAGCCAGCTGCAAGTGAGCTCCAACCGGCTGTCGGCCGACGTGGACCCCCTGTCCCTGCAGATGGACCTGCTCAGCCTGTCCAGCCAGACCCCCAGCCTCAACCGGGACCCCATCTGGAGGAGCCGGGAGGAGCCCTACCATTACGGGAACAAGATGGAGCAGAGCCAGTCCCAGAGTCCTTTGCAGCTGCTCAGCCAGTGCAACATCAGGACTTCCTACAGTCCCGGAGGCCAAGGGGCCGGGGCCCAGCCCGACATGTGGGCCAAGCACTTCAGCAACCCCAAAAGGAGCGCGTCGCTGGCCATGAAGTCCCACAGCGGCAGCTTCATCAAGGAGTGCCGGGAGGACTACTACCCAGGAAGGCTGCGGTCCCAGGAGAGCTACAGCGACATGTCCAGTCAGAGCTTCAGTGAGACGCGAGGCAGCATCCAAGTCCCCAAGTACGAGGAGGAGGAGGAGGAGGAGGAGGAGGAGGAAGGGGGCCTGCCCACCCAGCCGTGCCGGACCCGCCATCCCATCAGCTCCCTGAAATACACTGAGGACATGACACCCACCGAGCAGACCCCGCGGGGCTCCATGGAGTCGCTGGCCCTGTCTAATGCAACAGGTAGGTTCTGTCCTCCCGGCAGGTGGCAGGGGCTCCACTGTGGGCGACCTGCTGCGGGGCCTCAGGGTCTGTGCGTGGTTTCTGCCGTGTGCCCTCCGCCCACAGGGAAGGAGAACCCAGGTTTCAGCTGGCTTCTGTCTGATCAGATTCCCTATAAGATGCCTGTGATGTGTGAGGGGTGCTTCCTGGGAGGGGGTATGAGAGTGGGCGGGACAGGGGGAGGAGCCAACCAAAGAGTGATGTCTAGACCTCAGTGGGCTTCGGCCTGAACCCCACAAGGGGCGCCGGAGGATGTCACACCATACTGTTGGCTCCCTCTTGTGACAAAGAGGCTGACGCTGTGCACCACCGGGTCAGTCAGTCATTGGCTTGGGCCCCTGGAGAGCAATGCAGGGTCGAGGTAGGGGCAGGACAGCTCCTGTTGGCCAAAGGCAGCGCTCAGTAGAAGGGGCGGCTTTGCCCTGAGCCGTCAAAGCTCCCACACAGCTTGCAAGGCCTTTCGGAACCCCGGTATCTCATTAGGGAGCAGGTTTTAATGTGCAGATAACGGGGAAAGAAATGTGGATAGAGAAGAAGGCAAGTGGGCTGGAACAAAAAGGGTGGAAGCGGGGTCCGGGGCAGAGAGAGAGAATCGGATACCCACCCTCAGCAATCACACGGTCCAGCTGGTTTGTGTGCATGTAAAGACCAGTGTAGACTGAGCTCTGATGGCTCTCCTCAGAGTGCGGTCTGAGGGTCAGGACTGGCCACGGTTCACAGCGAGACAAGTACCGAAATGACAGCATTGTGACATGGCTGCAGGCACCCAAGTGCATGTTCGGTGGACTCATTTACTGGCCCAGGTACAGACCAGTGAGCCAGTGAGGACGTTGTAGAACACGTGGACGAGGTGTATGTAGCCTGCACTGTGCGTTAGTCATGTTCAGGAAGTCATGTGTCAGTCTGCAGTGGATAGAAAATGAACAAACCGGTCTTTCATCACGGATAGCTTGAGAAATCCTAGGATGCACTCAGCATATCTGCCTCTTATGGGCAAGGACCCCCATGGAGGGAGACACGCGTCTATCCCAAACGACAGGGACCCACAGTCAGATGTGTCCTGGTGGAGACTGTGATAAACTAGCACGTGTCGGTCCCATCTGGAGGGGACAGTCACTGCTCAGCTCCAGCTGCTTGGTGCCACATGCAGGGCTATTTATTTACTTGGCTAATAGTTATATAGCTCTTACCATGTGCCAGACATTGTTCTACGCACTTTATAAATATTAACTCACATCATTAAATCACCACCACCCTACAGAAAGAGATACACTATGAAAATTCTGATTTCAGAGTTAAAGAAACTGAAGCCCAGAGAGGTGGAAGGACTGGACCCAGGTTTTTTTAAAAAGGGAGGAGAGCAGGACTTTGAACCTGGGCATGGGACCCCAGAGCCATGCTCTTGGCCACACCAGACTGCTGATCTGATTTGAGTCTCACGCTGTCAAATCTTCCACTTGTTTCAGACAAGTTAAAAATGTGGATTTTTTTTTCCAAGTGTAAAATCTATTTAAACTCTGCTAACAAGCAAAACATGTCCCAGAGTGGCAGAATCTCCATCCAGTGCGGTTTTCACATTTATGCCTCTCACATGCTTTCACGTCCATGTTCTCATTAGCCCGAGAGGACAAATGGCAAGTATCCTTACCCCCATGTTTCAGATGAGGACAAAAAAAAAAAAAAAAAATGAGGCCTCAGTGACTAAGCACCTTGCCTAATGTCACAGAAGTGAGCAATTAGTGCAGAGTGATGGCTGCCTGGCTGCCAGCCCAGCTTGTGCTGTTCTCGAAAGATTTATGGGCTATAATTATTTAAAAGGCCAGGAGATAAATAAGTCACTCAGCCTCTGGAGCAGTGTCTGGAAGCTAGACCACCTGCATTAGAACCATCGGCTGTTTGATTAAAACATGGGCTCCAGGCCGGGCCCCCTGCATCAAACCCTATAGAGGTGCTGCCCGGGAACCTGCATTTTAATCAGCTCCCTGCTGAGGCTGATGCAAGCGATGTCTGAGAACACTTGTTCCTGGGTTTTGTCCACTCTGATTTGTCCTCACACTGCGACTTAGGAGGAATTGAAGGGATCTGGGGGTTGGAGAAGGTTGGAAGGCCACCTGGGTGCACTTGAAGCATATCCAGTCTCTGGTCCTCAGGAAGCGGTGGGGAATTTATCCCCATGGTTTTCCGTAGCTCCTTGGACAAAGCCACTACTGCCCCCTCTGTTTCTGAGATGTTTTTTGAACAGCAACCCTGAACCGTGTCTGACATGCTAAGAAGAATTCCTCCAAGCAGCTCCGTTCAATAGGGGAGCCACAGTCGCATGCGAATGTTGACATTAGAATGAATGAAAATTAAATGAAATTAGAATTTCAGGTCATCGGCTGCCCAAGCCACATTTGAGGTGCCCCACAGCAATGCACTGAATGTTAAATTTCATTTATTTTTAATCAGTGTAAATTTCAGTAACCACGTGAAGCTGGTGGCTACCCTGGTGGACAGCACAGATGACAGCAGTGAGCTGTGAGGACCAGCAGTTTTAACCCCATCAGGAGTCTGGTGGTTCCCACAGGCGTGCTGGTTTTTCAGATTCTCAATTTTAAAAAAATAATGGTTTGGCATGTCAGTTCTGGAGTCACGTCCTGGGTTCAAATCCAGCCCGTATTGTGTAGGAACCGTGTGACCTTGAACATGTCACTTAAATTCTGTAGTGCTCCCTTCCCTCATCCATGAGGTCTAGTGAATAATCGTACATCCTTTGTCGGGTTTTTGTGAGAATTAAGTGATCATGCATTTAAATTGGTTAATACAGTTCTTGGCACATATGGCCCTCTATAATGATTACCTGATGTATTTTTATTGTTATTTCTCTCTCATCTCAAACACACGGGTGCATACCTTTGGCCTCTAGGAATGTCTCAGCTACTGACATCTCCCAGCACCCACCAACTGTGCGGGTTTGCATTTATTTTTAGATTTGAAAATGTTCCCCTGGGCTCCTCTGTTTTCCTCACCAGCATAAGATGAGAAACAGGAAGCTAAAGAAATCCACTTTGTGCTTCCATGTGTGTGCATGGATCTGCCAGACACAATAGAGTGGAAGAGAGACGGTAGCTAATACTTGAAGCGTTGAATCATCGCTTGTCCCTGGAACCGACCCTAAACAGCCTCTCACGTCCTGTGCCACACACAGCACATACCCAGGACGTGGTGTTGACCAGACTTGGGAAGTCGTGCTTTTTGCTGCCAATCCTCACTGTTGCATTTGAATGTTGCTAGAAAATGTGGTAAGTCTTTGGGGAAGGCGGCGTTCTAAACTCCCTGTGTGTCTTTAAATCCTAGAACCCCCAGGTCTGAGTAATAGGTACAAGGCACAAAAGGCTTGTGTCAGAACACCTTGATCCTTCAGTAAAGCCTGATTTTAGGACAATGGATTTTTTTTTTCCTGTGGCCAGCAAGTTATCTTACTGAGTAGGCTGGTAGTGTTTAACCTGGCACAAAGCCTGGTCTTCATGTGGGCAGCATTTTTCCTTAGAACAGATCTGGGCACTTCCCAGTGTGTGTAGAACGGGGAGTGGCCCCTGTCTTCTGCTGGGAGAACACAGTCTGTCCCTTATGCTCGGTGCACGTGAGCCAGGCAGGCACCGTCCTCGCCTCCGCCGCTGCTGTGTGGAGCCCCTCAGAGCTCCTGACCCTGCCGCGAAGCCGCTGGCAAGCTGGGTGGCCACGGTATTTGAAAAAGTAGTACCGACAACATCAACAGCCAGTGTTATGGGGTGTTTAGTACATCCTAGGTATAATTCTGAGCATTTGACCTGAACGGGCACCATCCAGTAGTTAGCGTGGTTATTCCCATTTTACGGGTGACTTAGCGACACAGAGAGGGTCATGCAGCTGGGATTCAGACATGCACGTCCTCGCTCCAGGGCCCGTGCCCTTAACCACCCTACCACGGCAGAGCGGGTGGTGATGTTAAAAACTGATGATAATCACAATAGACCACAGTGACCTGACATGCTAACGACTTTATATCGCTTCAAACACTCACAACAGCCCTGTGAGAGGAGTCTGACGATTGCGCCCATTTTGCAGATGCGTACACTAAAGTTCACAGACGTCATCATTGCTTCCCGCTGACGGCCAGGACCCAGCCGGGTGTGGTGCTCTGCAGAGCCCGGGCCCCTGACCTCTCCGGTACATACACGTCTGCACAGGGCTCTCTGAAGGGACAAGGACACCTCGTGCTGCTGCAGCCAGTTCATGCATGTGTCCTGTTGCTCTGGCAGGACTCGAGGGAAGCTCACGGGAAGTGTCCAATGACAACTGAACGACAAGAGGCCAGGTTGACACTCCTCGCTGATGTGCCGGGTCACAGGCAGGAAAGACACAGGAGACGAGGACAGCTGTGCAGGGCTCGGGTCGCAGGCGGGAGGCAGAGCCGAGTCGGATTTGGGACCTGTGGCCGCAGGCAGAGGCCACACCACCGGGTAGCTGGAGAGCAGCCCTGCTGTGCAGGGATGAAGCTGGGCGTGTGTTCTTGAGGAGAGGTTGGGCCGGAGAGATCTGGCCCCTGTAAGAAGGGGGTGGGAGGGAGGGAAAGGAGAAGGCGGGTTCTGATCGTTCGTTCATGTGTTCAGCCTCCCAGGCGGCTTGCGTGCTCAGCCTGTGAGCGACAGCGGAGTGAGTGATCGTGTAGCTGCAGACCGTCTGCCACGGCTGGACGCTGGACTTTGTAGTTGAATGTCACCTCGGGCAACCAGCTTACCTCTTCTGTGTCCCCGCACCCTCATCTTTAAAATGGAATGACAACAGTGCCTCCTAGGGTAGTCATGGGAGTTCAGTGATTTACCATTTTTCCGTGTCTGCGGTGACACTTTTGTCGAAAATTGTTAGACCAAAAATTGGGGGTCGTCTTATACACAGGAGGAACCCGTGTATTGATTTCTTAATGTCGGGTTAGGAAAGCAGGGGTCGTCTTATGCCTGGGGGCACCTTATGCACGGAAAAATACGGCCGTTCCTGTAACTTAGGACCCTGTAAGTGCTCTATCAGTATTAGCTGTTAATACGGTTATTAGTAGGTGGCACAGCCCATGCAAGGTGCTGGGAATGCAGCACTGAGCCAGAGCAGATGTGGGCCTCACCCTCCTGCATTCACAGTCCACTGCAGTTTAATAGACAGCAACGATCTTATTGCACAACATAAAATTGCACCTGTGGTAAATGTGAGGCTTAGAGGACATACAGAGAGGGATGTGGCTGAGTTGGGGACATCAGAGACGGCATCCTGAAAAGATGATGTTAAGGGAGAAGAGAGGGCATACTTCAGGCTGCAAGAGCAGCATGTGCAAAGGTCCTGTGGTGGGAATACGTGGCAAGTCTGAAGAGTGGAAATGGGGCACAGAGAGCTGGCAAGGAAGGGATGGGTTCCATGGTACGGGAGCAGTTAGGATTATTTGAAGGGTTGGGGCTTTTCTAGGGACAGCAGAAAGCCCTGGAAGTTCCAGGCCCAGCCTGGAGGGCACCTAATGTGGTCAGGTTTGCATTTTGGAGAGATGGCTGCCGCTGCAGTGGGACTCGTCAGAAGAGGAAAGTGCTGATGCAAGGAGGCCCGTGAGGAGGCAGGGCGAGGCCGGGCTGCCCAGGGAGAGGGGAAGAGGGCTGCACCCCAGGTGGAAACGGAGCCAAGGCTGAGACCAGAGGGGGGCGGTGACTGAGGACAGGAAGCTGGCAGAGGGTCCTCGTGCCCCTGGGAGAGCAGGCGTGGGGAAAGGTTGCCTCCGGTGTGGTTTGTGGTCCAGGCCAGCGTCCGCGGACAGCGTGTGTCAGTGGCATGTCCACGCCTTCCACACACATCACCCACACCCCTTGGGAAGGGACACCCGGTTGTGCGACACAGTCGCCGTGATTGCTGAGGGGTGGTGGGGACCATAGCAGCGTGGCTGGCACACTGGGAAACAATGAGGACAGAACAGTGGAGGGACAGGAAACCCCTGGGAGCGCTCACTTCACCAAGAACGTCTGAAATGTTTTCTAATCCTTGTCACGCAGAACATCTCTGTCTTCAATTTGGGGCGGGAACGTCCCTCCTATTCTTCTGCATAACTTGCATACCCGTCCTCTAACCCAGTTTCTTTATTTAAATCCTTGGGTGAAACTTCCTAGCCTGCTGGCACCTAAGTCCTGGAGCAGCCACACCTCCAAGGCGCTCGTGTGTGGCACACCCGGCACATGGGAAATCCACAAGCGTTGTCCTTGTCCACTGAGTCACAGAACTCACGTTTGCAAGTGTCAGAATTCCAGCCACAGCCGGTAGAAACAAACAGAATCTATATTTTCTAAGAGTTCACAGATTTCGGGTTCCAAGCACAGGTGTCCTTGGGGCCAATGTCACCAGGACTCCGCTTCTTCACTTCTCAGTTCTGGCTTCCTCCCCAGGGGCTTCATTCCAGGCAGGCTGTTCGGGGGGCTGCAGGCATGGCTCCCGGCAGCTGCAGGCTGACATCGCTTCGCATCCGGCGGAGGGGAAGAAGAGCCGCCCTTTCTTAAGAGTGTCCCTAGAGGTCCCAGACATAGGTGGCATTTGCCTGACGGGGGTCACCTAATAATTCAATGAATTCCTGTCTCCAGGGTGGATGGTTGCTCTGCTTGGCCAGGGCTGAGTCACATGCCCACCCTGAGACCCAGGCAGTAGGGTCAAGGTCAAAAAATTGTCAGGGATTGACAGTGGAGACCCGGACTTCTCACAGGGAAATCAAGGCAGTGCCTTCAAAGGAAGAAGCGTTGTATTGCGAGGAGGTAAAAACGTCTTCTGCTGACCCATCGGTGCCCCGCTCCCCTGATCCGGTTCCTTCCTCCAGAAGCGTCCCCCGACCCCCGGCCCATTTGAACTTGACTTCAAACACCCATCATGTACTCATATGTTAGCCATGGTTTCCTGGACTCCAAGCTCTGGTCTGTGGGGCATGTTCCTGTGGTGTTTTTAATGTGGGGGGTGGGGGGCCAGCAAGGAGGTACCCTGTTTCCCCAAAAATAAGACAGTGTCTTATACCCTGTTTCCCCGAAAATAAGACAGTGCCTTATATTAATTTTTGCTCCCAAAGATGCACTAGGTCTTATTTTTGGGGGGATGCCTTATACTTATTTCAGCGAGAGGCAAAACTGTAAGTAGGTCTTATTTTTGGGGGATGTCTTTCTTACTTTCAGGGAAACACGGTATTTGGGAGGAGCAGGTTGGATGGATCCGAATGATTCAGGAATACTTTCCACCTGGTCCTGTGTGGGGGGCTTCCTCTGAGCTCCTCATCACCCGGCTCTGAACCAGGCTCCCACACCAGGACAGTGAAAGCCGTGGCAGACTCTCCTGGCCCCTCATTTTTTCTTTCTGGGCCCATTTCCTGGCATGGGAGAAAACAGAGGGCACCCTCAGAGCCAGGCAGGAGAGAGGGAGAAACAAAGAACCTAAGGGAGAGCACCCAACCCGCAGAGGCCACCATCCTCCTGCTACGTGCCCTGGGCCGCCTGACATTTTCTGGGTGCAGAGAGGTTTCTCCAGTGCCCTGGTTTTTAATCACCATTCGGGATGCTTCTTTATAACCTTGGGCATGAGCAGTCATCGGTGCCCCAAGTAAGTAAGCATGGTTGCTGACTGCAGAGAAAAGATGGCTGATTTTACCCATTTTTATTACTGAAAAGGCGACCCCAGAATAACAGGCCCAGGGCGGAGGCTGGAGGGTGATGAGCACTCCAGGCTCTGGTTGAAGATTTTATTTACACAGTGGATTTTTAAACAATGTGTGTGCCTTCCTCCTGAACCCTTAGAATTTGGGAAACTCACCGAAGGAAAGCAGATATTAACTCTTGACCCCTTGAAAATGGCTTTGAAACTCTGGTTTTAAAACTCTGGTTTTAATTATTAAAAAAAATTTTTTTTAGCATAGGAAATTTCTAAGTAAATGTAAAAGAGAAAAATTAAGACAAAAGATAGAAGTAGGGAAAAGTTATCTAAACTCTCACCACTTGACTAGTTAATATTTTGGTGAATTTTCCTTTTTTTTTTTTTTTTTTGCTATATACTCTTGAGTTATTTTTTTCTGAGTTGTGAAGCTGCTGAGTACGTTGTGCCCTGAATTCGCTTGTGTTCTGGCAACAGCTTCTTTTCACTTTTTGTAGCCATCACTGTTAATGACTGTGTTAATATTCAGTTGAATGGTTGTTACCACATCGCTCAAATTGGACATTTGGGCAGTTTCCAAACTGATTTGTGTTTAAATCTCGATTTCCTTTGACTTCCATCAACCAAAATGCTTTTGTTCTCCCTTTTCTTATAAGCATAGTCAAACCTGCTAAATATTTTGACTCAATGGCTCTCAGGTCCTTGACCTTCTCTACTTACCAGCAGGAAAAGTGTCGTTAGCATCTCCTTCACAGTGTCCGGTGGCCTGAGAGGCCTGTCTGCCCTTCTGTGCCCACCATCCACCACCCCTCTTCCACCCGCACGTGACGTGTCTCCCAGAACACTGGAAAATGAACGTGATGAAAACCCTACTTCCTACTACAGGCCACCTGGAGCCCGCTTTTTGGAGTGTGTTTCTTCATGTAAACATTCAACTGCCCACTCCATCAAGTAGAGTAATCAGGGGCCATGGCATTGTATCCATCTGGGATGTCTGTCAACAAGGCAGATTCTTGGGCCCCATCCCAGACTCACAAACAGAATCTCTCAGGGCTCTTACCTGGGAATTGCATTTCTGACAAGCCCCCTTCCCTGAGAACTTTTGGTCCCACTAAGTTTGAGGACCACTGAGCAAGAGAAAGCCAGACTCCTCACCTTACGACCTCAGTGATCAATGGTGCTTCCCATCTGGTCTGTGGCTAAGCCTTCCATCTCTCTTACGATGCCCTATCGCATCCCTCTTAGCCCCGAGTCCAGACTCCTGTTTAAAAAAGAGGAAAAAACTAGATCACGCTTCTTCTGAAAAGCTCCGAAGGTGTCGCTGACATTGAATAACTCTTGGTCCAGTAAACAGATCTTAATGAGCTAAGAGCACACTATCTGAAACATATGGGGATGCTATATTCCTTAATGACCTCGTGCGGATTAAATATGAAAGACAGTAATATTTGCCAAGTGCTTTGGTATTGTCACCGAATGCAGCAGAAAGAGCAGACAGTGAAGGGCACACTCTCATCTTCAAGGAGGGCACGTTTCAGTTCTAAATCAATGTGAAAACCTCAGTGTTTGTCATGAGCATCACCTTGAGCACCCAGGTAGCTGTGTGTGCATGTGTGAGTGTGTGTGTGTGTGTGTGTGTCTGCTAATCCTGTTCTGCCAGGCGTCTCCTCCAGCCTGCCTTTCCCAAATCAAAACCAGACCATGACATGTTTCTGGGAGGCCACTGTCACACATCAGGCTGAGCAAACAGGCGGGGCACTGTCTGGAAGATAAAGTCTTTGTCTTCCAACATGAAATGATTAAGAAAAAGCCTAGTGTTTTCTTTGCTGTACAAACTTCTAACAGCTTCAAAACATCACTCTGAATTGCCCATCCACTTAGCGAAAGCGGGCCTATTTCCTCATCCTTGTTCCCTGTTCCAGAAAAACACCTTGATCTCAACGGTCGGCGACGCAAGGGTTTGGTCTGCAGGTTGCGGCTTACCCAGCTTCTGTAGTCCTTTCTCTCTTCTTTCTGCCGCGCACAAGGAGTGGAGGCAACAAGGAGTTCCTTTGGCTCCTTGAACAAAGGCGCAGAAACTGTGCTCTGTGCATTTCTGTGCCCGGCGCCTTTTCTTGGAACGGATCCTTGACACTCAGCCGTGTGAAGTCTAAGGCACGCTTGCTTCTTGGAGTCAGTCCTGCCCAGTCAGCCCTGCCTCTGCGGCGTTATCGGCCCCAGCACACGTGTGGGGACTTCCTTCCGTTCTGACGTGCTGTGTGTGCTGAGGGTCCCTGACAGCGTCTGTGTCTGGCTCCCAGAAGCAAGCGAGGGGGCTGCTTCAGAACAGCCGTGGGGGGTGGGGGTGGGGGTGGGGACAAGTGGGGATTAGGCCACAGGGGGTGACATTTGGCAATGTTCAAAGACATTTTGGGTTGTCACAATTTGGGGTGCAGGTTGCTACTGACTTCTAGTGGGTAGAGGTCTGGGGTGCTGCTCAACGTCCTACCATGCACAGAATAGCAGCTCCCTCCCCACCCCACCCCTGCAGCAAAGAATGTTCCAGCCCTGCAAGCCAGTAAAGTGCTCAGGTTGGGGAGGCCTGGGCTGGACACAGGGAATTCTGCTGGCATCCATCCTCCCCCATCAAAGCCCTTCAGAACCGAATCAGAGGAGCGCAGCATGACGCGGGCAGGAGCTGCCCGGCTGCACCTTGCAGAATGCCTGGCGTGTAGCGGACAGGACCTGTGGAGGCTTGACCTGACCTCAGCTGCGGGCACTTTGGGGTTTAGCGTTTAAGGATCACAGACCTGGTTGAAATCCCACCACCTCTCCAGCGGTGGGACCTGAGGCAAAGATGCGGAGATCTCTCCGTCTCTCAGCTTCCCCTGAGCATAGTGTAAATGAGCATCACAGGAGGCTGTTGTGAAGCGTGAGGTAAAATGCAGAAAGCTCTTAATTGCATACCTGGCACTTGGCAACCTCAATATTGGAGAGTCATCATTACTCTTATTATTAGATGCCCCAAAGAGACGACCTCCTGCCACCTTCCTTTTAATTCTGTCTCAGCCCGTTGCTCACTTACCAGGGAGAAGGAAGATTGACTGGAACTGAGGAATCATTAGAATAGACAGGGAGAGGAGGAGAGGGTTGGGACCAACAGATGAGCATGAGATTTGGGGGTTCTGTGGGTGTCAGTGATTTAGATGCACTCTGACGCCCACAACCAGGGAACTTGCACCCTGGACCTTCAGAAAGGCCCTTTCTGTCCAAATCTCAGTGTCCAACCTTGTCTGAGCTAGAAGAGGCTGCCAGAATCCATGGACTAATTATACCCACATAACACCTATTAATGCTAATGGACCGGGACTCCCCATGTGAGAAAGCCGACGGCTCCCAGACCTCCGCATCAATTAACTTCTCTGAGAATTCCCATTTGCCACAGTTTAGAGGAGCTAATTTGTTCTTTGAGTCTGTGGATGAGCTTTGGGCCTTGAACTAGGAAGACAAAGGGGAGAGGGCCACCATGGAAGTTTTGCATGGAGGTCATTATCAGCTCTGGGTCGGAGCCCTGCCAAGCCCTTGTCTGCAGGTTTGTTTCAAGCCTGGGCCCCTCTGCAGAGAGGAATTGAACTTGTCACCAGGTTCTGATCAAGTTCTCCTTGACGGGTCCAGAGCTGCTTCTCCTTGAGTAAACAACAGCCAGGGGACGGAGCTTTCTGTCACCTGAGTGCTGTCCTCTGGGACTCTTTCTGCCCAAGATTAGGGCTGCCCAAGAAGCAGACGGCTTCCTCTGTCACGTCTGCCCTCTGACTCTGACGCTGCGTGTTTGGGGGACGGTGGGGGTGGGGGACTGTGTAGTCGGGACACCTGAGTGACACATCTTTATCTGCCAGTACTGGATCGAACACATCAGATCGGAGGACATTTTTTTATTCCAGATTTCCTTCGAACCCCAGAACTGCTGCAAAAGGAAATTGTTAGACACTCTTCATGGGTTCACAGAAGGGCCGTCCCCGTCCTACCCCCCGGGTCATCCAACAGCTGAACCCAGAGTCCCCCGGGAACGGTGAGGTGTACATAGCATCCCCGCTCAGCCCAGTCCCTGGTAGTGTGTCCCTCAGTTGCATGAGATGCCACGTCGTCCCTCATGGCACCACCCCCACCACCCCAAGAATAATCTGTAATGTGCTGAGGTTCTAGAGTTGCCATTTAAGCGGGAGTTGTGCTGGGGTATCTCCCCCACCCACCCACCATGCCCGCAGCCCTGTGTATCTGTTTTCTTTACCAGAGTTTGACATAAGATATTTTGGAAACAAAAAGAATGGGGAAGAGAAAGACATTTTTTTAATGTTGATTCTGAGTTGTTTTATATTCATTTATTCACCAAATATTTATTGAGCGCCTACCATGTGCCAGGCACTCTGCTCCTTGCCAAGTAGAGTTGGTGACTAAATCAGACCCAGTCCCTGCATGGGTCAGGGCCCCAGCAGGAAACAGATGGCATATTCAGATGGTAATTAAAGAAAGCCTAATGAAGGAGGGCCGCTGGGTAGGCACTGAGGCCTCAGCCACAGAGTCACAGCCAACGTGCCACCTGGTGGACGAAGCCAGGGTGATAGATGCCCTGACAGAGCTCATTTCCTGCCCTCTGACCTCTTCCCAGGAGCTCAGCCCACCTAGAAGCCAGAGGGTAAGAGAGCCCGCCATTGGCACAGCGTTCAGGCAAAAACAGAGTGGAGATGGTTTATAATCTAGCAGAGCTTCTACAGACACATACTTCAGGACAGATTGAAATAAGCTTATGAAAGAAATGAGCAGGGACAGAGGAGAGGATATTAAGGGTTAAGTCCATACAAAGGGTAGTCCAAGAAGCTCTCTGAACTAATGTTTAAGCTAAGAATTGGATGGGAAGGACTTGACCTTGAAAAGGAGGGGGATTTAGGAATAGCACATGCAAAGGCCCTGAGGCAACAGAGAACTTGTGCAGTTTGGGAACTGAAGCAGGCCAGTGTGATGAGAATGTCATTGTCAAGAGGGAGAGCTATATTTAGGGCTGTGGAGCGCTCACATTTTATTTCTGGCTCCAGTTCAACCTCTTGGAATCCCTCCAAGAACACTGTCCTGGTCCCCTTTTCAGCAGGGTGTCTGAGAGTAGAAAAGGGTCAGATGACCTGCCAAGTGGGTTGAGGAAGCAAATGCCAAGAGTCCAAAGAAGCATTAGGTCAAAAATACCCTATGTGTTGTGGAGCGTGGGGGAAGAATGTGCCATTTAAACCAAAAATATTTTGTTTGAAAAAAAAAAAATCTGTGAACTCTTTCTGCTGATATTTCTATTGCTATAGCGTATTTTTTCCCTTCGGCGCTGATTTCTGGCTTAGGTCGTATCCTGGATTTCATTTATGTGGTACACTTGAATTTTACCCCAGGCATCCTTGCTTAGCCAAGCAGCTAATATATAAATCTGATTAAAGCAAAGGCCTTCCCTGAAATAAACAATAAGCCTTGAAAACATATGGCTAAACAGAACAAGGAGTCACAAATCCTCTTCTCTTTTTATTGCACAAATTAGCCAGAGTTGGCTGTGGACGACTCACTCCAGGGCTCTTTGGCTCTGCCCATTGGTCTAAAAGAAAAACACTGAGCAGTTGTCCTGTCTCCCAGGTAGATCTTGCCATAATTATAGACGATTTGCCTGTAACCTTCAAAGATCTGTGTCCTTTCACCTTTCCCCAAACTCCCTTTCCAAGGTCAAGGTCCTAGAGTTCAGCAGGAAGACCTAAAGCATTGTTGGTGGGAAATCATCATGGGACATTGTCCTTCTAGAATCTCATCACAGTGTTAAGATAGGAGAGGAGACCCAGGGAGTTCCCAGGTGAGGACCAGTTCAGTGGCTGCTGACTAAGGGCTTGCCCTTACAAATCCCAGGAGTCATCACACATTTGAGGACCTTGTTGGGGTTCACATGGAGAAGGGAGCCAATAATATCTCATAGGAATTCCCACCTCAGAGTAGAAGGTTTAAAATGAGTACTTCACATGTATTCTAAAGAAACATGTCACCAGGTCTTCTCCATCTCTTTTAAGAGTGAGTTTGATTGGGTAACTATTGGGAAGATGTAAGGTGGACGCTAAAATACTCGGACAGTGCTCCTCCACTTCGGTCATACATGGAGTGTAAAAGAACCCCACTGCCTGGGCCCCGCCCTGAGATCTCCAGCTTCATTGTTCTGAGCTCTGGCTTGGGTGAGGGGATGTTTTAAGGCTTCCTGGTAACTCTATAGAGTGGACAAAATTGAGAAGCTCTGTGTTAAGGCAAGTCCAAGTTCTTTGTCTAGTGTATATGTGTCAAGCTTCCGGGATGATCCATGGGCGGTTCTTGCCACCACCGCCCTGGTCTGGCCCTTTCTGTCTGTCTGTGAGGTAGCACACATGGTAAGGGAGAGAGCTCAGTGATGAGCATACAGAATGCTCTCCAGTAATACCTTTGCTCTACCCAATCCTGCCCACAGCACCTAGAAATGCCACGAAGGTGACCCCTGGTCAGCTCTTGGCCGGTCTGTTACCAGCTTAGTAACCTTGAGCAAATTACCTAAGCTCATGGAAGCTGAATGTTCTCACCTATAACTACCCTTTCAGAGTGTTAAATGAAAAATCTTTTAATATCATGCCTAGGTCACAGGACACACTCAAAAACATTTTCTATTTTCATCATCAACAAAGATGTGGTAAACTCTCAAGAGCCCTGTATTCTGCTACCGCTACAGCCAAGTACTGAAGTGGAAACAAAGTGAACTACAGTAAACACAGCGGTTCTAGCTCTTAGTGTCTTGGAGATGAGGGGACTAAGGATCAAAGTGTGGAAGGCCATGTAGCTAGTCAGCGGCTCAGTGGCTTTTGCCAGATTGCACATGTCACCTCCACTTCCTATTTCTCTCCATCACATAAAAGCTCTCGAAGGAGAAGCAGGGGGCTCTTGGTGACAGGGGCCCTTCATCTTGGCTGAGAAAAGGGAGCTCACATGAAGCTCAGGTCTTTCTCCGAGGGGAGCCGTGCTCTAGGGCGCATCCACAGACAAAGCCCGGAGGGGCAGGGACTGGGCACTGCCACCAGCACCTTGAGAATTCATCTCCCACCCATTTTTATTGTTCGCTCCCTTCCTCACAGCTGCCCAGCCCATATGGTGACCACAGCCTCCCGGGTACCAGCCAGGCTCGGTGGGCCCGGACAGCCTCAGCAGCTGTCATCGCAAGACGAGGGCACTCAGCTGAGACTGGCGGTCTTGCCGCCCTTCCGCCTGCTCATGGCTTCACTTCAGGCCAGTAGAAGCCACCTCGTCTGCCGCTCGGCTTTCCACAAGCAGGGGTGCTTGTGAGAAAGCAGGGTTTCGCACGTGGTGTTGTTTTTCTTAAATGAGGCATGCCCGCTTTTTGACAAGCTGGACACCAGCCTTGCACACCCCCACAGTGTCGCGTGGTCGGCACGCCCACCGTCTTCTCCAGACCTGATCCTCCGTGTGTCGCCCCAGGCCACGGAGACCTGCGGTCACACAGAGCTCAGGGCGCTGAAGCTTTTCAGGTGGGACTCTGTGTTACTGACGGAGGTGGGCGCGTCTTAGCTACTCCGCACAGTCATGCTGTGAAGCCGCTAGCCTGCCGCCTGCTACCCAGATAAAGAGCCCGAGGCGTGGAGAGGTTGAGTCACATGTGCAGGATCACAACTCAGCGGGCGACTTGAACCAGGGTCCCGAAGCTTAAGTCCTGTACTTTTTTTTTTTTTTTTTTTTTTTTTTTTTTAATCTTTTCACATTTATAGAGAGAAATTATCTTTTTTTTGTCTTCAGTGCATAGTTATCTCCACTTTACTTTTTGACAGATAGAGAGAGAGACAGAGACAGAGACAGCCAGAGAACCAAACTGTGGGAACTCCCCAGTTCAGCACGTGGGTCCCGCCTGGGCCGGAGCCGGGACTCGATCCTCGGTCCTCATGGCCCCAAAGCGAGCGCTCAACCCGCTGAGCCGTCCCGGCTTTCCCCAAGTCCTGTACTTTTAACCAGACCCCTGTGCTCCTCACCCAGGGTGATTTGACCCCCCCAGGGGGCATGGCCAAAGTCTGCGGACATTTAGAGTTGTGACAACAGAGTGTGGGGAGAGGCCAGAGATGCTGCTAAACACCCCACAGTGCAATGCCCCACCCCCCCGGCAGAATCATCTGCTCCCAGATATCAGCAGTGCTGAGGCTGGGGACCTCGACCACCACCTGAAACGGCTAAGCGACCGTTTTTCGTTTGTACTGTGCAAACAACAGTTTATGTTAAGGTGACCAGATTGTAACATTGGTAAAGCGGGACACCATTGACCGGGGGGGAGGGGGTTCTTGATTAAAAATTGGGTCTGTCTCCCGCCACTCCCTAGCTTGTCGTGCATTCTTTCCAAAAATTGGGACATTTTTAAAACGCCGCGGGACGCGGGACCAATTGTTAAAAATCGGGACTGTCCCGCCAAAAGCGGGACGTCTGGTCACCCTAGCTTATGTGGAATCAGAATAGTCAACAGGCTTCCTAAAGTGCCTGTCCCTTACTCTACTAGTGTCCCCTGACCTGGGGACACGTAACCACTCTGCACTTTGATAGTCCCGGGCTTGGCTGCTTCGGAATCACGACCTCACATGAGCCTTGGCAGCTGACTTTGTCTCAGGAGTTCCTCCCGCCTGTGGAGAAGCTTCGTTTATACGAGTACTTCGAATCTGTCCTACCCGCCGCAGGACTGCGTCGTTCTGGATGAGGACAAGCAGGTGGGCGTGCCCGGACCACGCCGGCCCTCCCCCTCCCCCCCTTTCTGTCTTCCCTCTTCCACCACCACCAATGCCCCTTCTTTGTAAAGATGGAGCTCTTTCCCGGGAAGCGGCCTAAACACTGGAAACTGCAGGGGACAGAAAAGCATACCAGTTCCTTGGGTATGTGTCTCCAGGCACACACGGACAGACACACTGTTACAAACAAAAGAGCTCACGTACCGTTCTGCAATTTTTTTTCACTTACCAGTAGACCTTGTTCATCTTTCCCTGTTGATACGTACACAGCTCTGACTCATATGAATCTGTGTGATATCTCACTTCACGATTCACTGTCCTCCTTTTACCACAATCCCTGTTGCTGGACACTGGGATTTTTTCTCATTTTCCACTGTTAAAATGGGTGTTTCCGTGAACACCTTTTTCCTGGCGTTGGTGCTGGTTGGAGCGTTTTCCACAGCATAAATGCCTAGAAGAGCGAGTTCTGGATCAGACCTGCAGAGGGCAGGTTTCTCTTGATGCTACCCCATGGCCCGGGTCGTATCCATTTGTGCTTCTGCAGAAAGGCTAGGCGCTCAGGGCGGGGTCCCCGGTAGGACACAGTCCTGCTTCGGGACGAGGGCTGCATAGCACGCTCAGGGCACCCGCCTGCTCTGGTCTGTGTGGGTTTTACGTGCTCACTGAGCAGAGAACAGCTCCGATGACCCAACCATTGGAGCCCCTCCAAGTCCCTCTTCCTGCCTCCGGCCTCCTGATGGGCTTCTCAGGTCCCAGCCATCTGAACAGGTTCCAGGGGAGCTGGGTTGCCATCCGCCCCAGCTGGGTTGGCACCGGGACCACACTTAGTGACAGGGGCCTGGGAATTAAGTCATCAGTCTTCACCAGCCAAGATCTGGCGGGAAAGGTAACAAATTGTCCTGGAAATCCCGCGTCTGACAGCGGCTTGGGGCCTGGCAGGTCACCGCATCCTCGTCCCTGGCTTGGCGCTGGTGACACGGTTCCATAACGCGGCTTTTCAGACTCGAAATTCTGAGGTTGCCTGCAAGTGAGGGGAGCCGCTGCTGGCGCCCTGTCTACTTCTCCACACTCACATGACGTCAAGGCAGTGGGTGTTTTTACTTTCAAAGGCACCAGAATCCACTGACGAACTGGTTGACAGTGCGGATTCTGGAGCCCCGGGCCCGGAAGTCCTGATGCAGTCAGGCCGGGACGGTAAGGCTGGAGCCAGCCCCTGGGGTGGTCCTGACAGGGGGTACCGGGACTCGCTCTGTTACACACTGAGCCGTGGTGGTTCTGATGCGACTTGCAGAGCACCGTCCACTGGGACCTCACAGGGTGCATGACGAAGGATGACGAAGGAGACGAATCTTGGGTTTTGTTTTTTCTCTGTTTTTTTTTCTTTTTCTCAACACACTACACCCCTAAGAGTTCCCTGACTGTCGAAGGTTCCCCTCAGTGTTTTCCTTCCTGACCTCTCTGGTAGCACCCTAGTACCTGTTCTCTCCCTCCGGCCCCCTGGATCACAGCATACCCCTCCCTGCACCATCCTCTCGGGACCAGGCTCTGCCGTGGTCCTTGTACAATAACCCACATGGATAAGATAATGGGCAGTGCCGGTCCTGGATGTTGGAATCAAAACCACAGGCTCTCAACTCTCAGAAACGGGTGAAGGCGGTCACAAGGCATGAACTTCCAGTTACAAAATAAACAAACTCTGGGGGATGTAATGTACAACATGGCGACTGTAGTTAATGCTACTGTGTTGTGTATTTGAAAGTTGCTAAGACGACAGGTCTTCAAAGCCTTCGTCACACAAAAAAAGTGTATGGTGCCGGACAATCACTAGACTTATTGTGGTGATCATTTTGCACTAGGTACAAATATCGAATCTTTGTGTTACACACCTACAGTAGTATGTTGTGTCAGTTATAGCTCAGTAAAAACAGAAAACCTTTGAACCACCCCGGCCTCTCCCCCAACAAGTACAGACTCTCAGCTCGGAGGAGCTTAGAGAGTCTCTGATGGAGGCTCAGAAGCGATTTATTCGGGGTCTCACTAGTACTTGGCCCCAGAGGTGGGACTGGACTCCAGGCCCATTTAAACACCCATTACAGATGTTCCTGGGTTTACCAGGGGCTTACACCCCCATCCTCTCCTAGTTGAGAACATCATGCAGTGCCATGCTGGAGAGTATCACTTGTACACTTTTGTGGTCACGTGGCTGTGGCTCGCAGCAGCCAATGTCGCAGGAAAGCATCGTACCGCATATCTCTAGCCCCCGAAAAGATCAAAACACAAACATCCAAGCATGGTCTCTGCGGAATGCGTATCGCTTTCACACCGTTGTGAAGTTGAAAAATCATGAGGTCAAACCCATTGGAAGTCGCGGGCCGTCTGTGTGTCCCCGCTGTCCTGGTAAACGCCCTCTGTAGGAACTGGACAATCCATGGAATTTCACAAGCGAAAAGTAAAGATTGGACCAAGGTGAAAGGTGTGTGACCGGTCTGGCGGGACCGGGACCAGAGTGAGGCCACTGTCACCACCAGGGGCCGCAGTGGAAAGGGGGTGTGACAACTCAGTTATGAAGATAAGCAATGTTTCAAGGCAGCGTTCTCAGAATCAAAATTCGTGCAGAAATCCACAGCGAGCAAAATGTAAAATAGGTAAGTCAATATGGGGTCAGTTTTCCTGGTTTTTCCTTTTGCCTCAGGCTCCAAGTTCGCTGGGCATGGCACAATGGCAGGGGCAGGGGCAGAAGTTCCAAGCAGGTACCTTTGGATTTTAACAGGAATCAGTGTTGTGAAGCCGGTGTTTCCTTAATTGGGTCAGGGTGGAGCCAGGTGGGGAAAAGGGTTCTGTTGTCAAAATATGGAAAACAGTACATGTTCTGTCTTCTTTCTGAAAAAGTCCTATACTTTAGTGAAAGGGTTTGCAACGTCCTTCAGAAACTGTCGAACGTATTTGCCTACAGAATTTGTTTCTTTTCGTGGGATTCAGAGAGGATACTTTGGAAAAGCTTCCATCACTCCCGGCTGGATCCGTGTGGGGTGGAGAGGTGGGAGGAGAGAGAAATGTGAGGGTCTTTGGGGGACACTGGCTTCTCAGCTCCCCCCCGTTAGCAGCTGCAGGTCCATCGTGCAGACACTGAGCCCCGCCAAGACCCTCCTCTCGGGAAGACGCGTGAAGGGCACAGACAGGCTGAACGGGAGAGGGCGTCCCCGTGGCTGGGTGCAGGGTCTTGATGCGTTCCAAGACCCCGGTTCTGGCTTTGCTGGGTCTCTTGTCAGAAGCAGCTCCACTCGATGAGAGGAGAGAGAGGGGACAAGAGACAGCAAGGCCACTCTTTCTGTCCCTCTTTCTAAGGTTCCCTGGCTCCCGGGCTGGAGGTTTGGGGTGCTCCATGCTCGGATACAGCCGCCTGGATGGTCCCTGGGGTCACACCTTGTAACTGTAACTGGGTCAGCAGGAGGGGCACCTTTAGTCCCCTTGTAATGCTTGTCACGTCCGAGCCATGCGGGTTCCACGGCAAGTCCCGAGAAGGAATGCTGCTGAACACAAAGCTTCTGCCGTGAATGGGGGAGGCAGCTGAGATTGGGGGGCAGAGAGGGGGGTCCCCACCGTAAGTACCCACACTCCTCTCCACCCCCCGCCGCCTCAGCAGCAGCTGAGGAAGGAAACTGTTTCATGCATCTGCCAGCACTTTCCTGGCTGCCACAGGAGAGGAGGGCAGACGTGTGGCTACCGACACGCACGGCCTGCCGATGAGCTGGGACGCTGGATAGGCTGGGGACCAGAATAGAGACGTGAGGACGAGGCTCAGGGGCCCGCAATGTCCAGAGCTTGCAATGGAGGGGGAATGAGACAGGGAAGGCCTTCACCCCAGGGAACTCCTGAAATGCGTTCAGGGAAGGACGGGTTTGCTGAGCGCCGTCGGGGGGCAAACAGCTGTGTGATTCGCTGCTTCGGGAGACGTACCACATCCACTCGGGGAATACGTTCATCTTTCTCTAGAAAAGTGGTGCCAGGTGGGTGGAGCAGGCTTAGCCCACGGCCGCTCCTGGGGGGTCAGGAGCAGGGTCCCCCTTAGCCTGCACCCAGCCGCCGCCCCGGGATGGGCCCTCTTCAAGCTGTGGTTCTCGGCTGGGTGATTTTGTCCCTAAGGGACATTCGGCAACGTCGGGAGGCATGTTGAGTTATCAGGACTCCAGGGGCGTGTTGCTGGCATCCCCCACGGGCAGAGGCTGGGGTTGCTGCTCCACACCCTACGGAGCACAGGCCAGCCCCACGCGGAGAGTCAGCCCGCCCAAGGTGCCGGAAGGGCTAAGTTTGGGGAACCCCGAGTACGACTGTCAGGGGTACGAAGGTGGGTTTTCTAGAGCAGGGGCGCCTTTAGTTGCACAGGATGCTCTTCTGGAAACTTGGCCGTCTGGTACCGTGTTCCTCTCTCCCTCAAGGCCCCTGCAAACCCTGTCAGGGTGCCACTGCCACTGGTCCACGGGCCCCGCTGCGCGTAGCAAAGGATTCGGAATGTGCTCGCACCCTCCCCTCATCCTTGCATTCCTCTTTTCCCTCCCGTTCCATCCCCATGCCCCGGTCATACTCCGTTCGAACCACTCCGTACCCTTTCACCAAAGAGCACGGGATAGTTGAACTCCACTGCCCAGGGGACTGCTTCACTCCAGCTATTGCCACCTTGAACTCCAGGGTGCCGATGAAATCAGTGGACTGCAGCCCCTGCCCCCACACACGTGAGTGAACTCATACCTCACAGACATTGTGTGCGTGGCCGGGGACACGTAGGCTGGGTGGAGCTTATGACTTTGGGGACTTCGCTTCCCAGATAGCACGTTCGCACTCTAAGCCATAGACTGTTTCTAGAGAGGGCCAGAAAGTAGATATTTGCGCCATTGCAGGTCATGTAGTCTCCGTCCCAGGGGCCCACTTCTGCGGTTGTACCAGGAAAGCAGCCACGGACCGTATGCACAGAATAGGTATAGCTGTGTTCCAATAAAACTTTGTTTACAAAAACTAGTAGTGGCCTGGGGTTGACCCAGGGGCCATAGTTTGCAAACCCCTGTTCTAAACAATTCTTAGGTACAGCTCTGCTTCAGCCAAAAAGAAAACAAGAAAGAACATATCATATAGGGAAAACCTTACCGAAAGGGAGTTAAATCATCGGATAAGTCATAAATGTCTGGAGGGCACAGGTGAGTAGGTACGTATTCTTTCCTTTACTGCACAGAAATGTGAAATAGAAATGCCTCTTTTAGGCTGGCAGAAACACGGCCCGCATCTTCCTGTGCCATTTATTTACTCTTAGAGGAGCGGAAACAGAAAGGGCAATAAATAAGGAGCAGAACGAAGGACCGGAGGGCTGCCGTGGCCCTGCAGTCCGCCTCTCCTTCTCTCTGGACTTGGGTGCTCACCCCCTGCTCTTCGAACACGTGGGAGGCGGGGACCGCAGCCAAGCCAGCCATTCTCTGCCATCACACCCGGGGCATTTTGTGAAGGCACTTATTTGTCTTGCCACCACCGGCTCCTGTGAGCCCTGCTGTTTGCAGTGAAGGCATGTCACTTAAAAAAGCTGTGTGGCTTACAGCGCCCTGGATCCCCCCCCATGTTGACAGTTTAACCAAAGAGAATCCGAGGCAGAACTCTGTACTGATCTCTCCTTGTTGGGGCCAGGGCTGTGGCCCCTGTGGGCATCTGGACATTCATATAGCTCTTGGCCACACTGACCCCTGGGACAAGGATAAATCAGATCGAGGCCTTTGCCTCCACAGTCCCCATCGAGCACCTCTCACAAAGCCTGCTTTATTTAGAGGGAGAGAAATCCCCTCTGTCTATGAATAAGACAGAGCTGCACTTGAGAACGGCGGCATCTGTGTCTCATGCACCCACGTCCTCTGGAAAGGGTGGGGCAGCGTGTGATGTGTGCTCACGTGCGCTCCAGCCCCAGCCCCTGGAGAACTGGGCTTGCAGTCCCCACCATCCCCACCACTCCTGTGCTTCTGCGTCCATCCGTGCTCACACGCCATGGCTTGGGTAGCGAGACAAGAAAAGTGCATTTATTCCAAGAGAGCACGGTGGCATCTGGGAGCCCCGTTTGGTTGGACTGTGTTGCTTTGCGGTCGTTTATTAAGTAGAGTAACGAGTTCCGTTTCACCTGGGTCCCCAGCTGCAGTTTGGAGGCACCACGTGTTTTAACCGTGGCTGGCCGTCAGGGGACCTGCTATACGTGTTCCTGGCCCTGTGTGGGTCATGTCGCTCAGGTTCGTTCCTCCCACGAATCACACATTCATCAGGGCTCCATCTGCCTTGTTGCCAGGGTGTAAGATCCTTGAGATGTGGTTTCTTCCTCTGGGGTCTGTTGGCCCCGTGTGCTTTCTTCCAGCATATTGAGTCCTAGGTGCTGAGATGGGGGCCTAGCAAACAGGAGCCAGTCCCCCCTTACACACCCACATACACACCCATGGAACTTACAGACTAGCCAAGGAGCCAAGAGCAGAGCTTGTCACTATGGTCATAAGTCTTGACAAGGAAGGGTACATTTTTCCTCCAACAGCAACTCTGGCTTTCCCACTCAGATACTGTTATTGCCTGTTTTATAGCCGCATCCCGAGAAATTTGGAAGTGGTCCCACGTCACCCAGCCCAGAAGCGGCTCCCCGTCTCTGCTGAGTTGTTTAGAAAGGAGGAGAGGGTTTAGCATGTGGAGGTATGAGCTGGAATAATACAGGTCCATCTCAGGGACATGGAAGCTGCTCACTTAAACCGATCTCCACAGCTGTGATTCATAAGACAAAATGTTTTTTGCAGGTCAAGGAGCTAAAAGCAGGCCACGTGTTCTTCAACATTAAGGTTGGAGAAGGCCCAGCTAGCAGACTGAGTAACAAGCTGCCCAAGACAGTGAGGTTGACAGGTGGGACCAGGGTAGTTTTGTTCCGCGTGGTTGGCACCCCACCCGTCTGAATTACAGTTGGTGGTTCTGTATGGGTCTGGCCCACTCCCTGTCACAGGGCATTTGCTTTCCCCTGGCCGTGGGCAATGTGAGGATTCATCTACCTCAATCCCATAAATATTTACTGAGCGCCCATGGGGTGCCAGGCATCACCAGTTCCAGGACAGTGTAATGAACAGGAAAACAAGACCCCTGTTCCCATGGGGCATCCACGCGGC
The DNA here is from genome assembly GCA_004027555.1 of Craseonycteris thonglongyai. Lineage (NCBI taxonomy): Eukaryota > Metazoa > Chordata > Mammalia > Chiroptera > Craseonycteridae > Craseonycteris > Craseonycteris thonglongyai. Next base: position 75,680 of record PVKE010000568.1, on the reverse strand, counting down.
CACAAACTTACATGTAAATTGAGGAAAGTAAGTCAGGGTGCGGGGCTTTCAAGAGGGTTAAGTGCCGCAGAGACACTGGTCACTGGGGGAACAGCGTGACTACTTCGGCGTGATCTGGGCTGGCACCCCGGACGAGGTGACATCTGCGCGAGAGCCCTACTGAGGAAGTCAGCTTTGTAAAGGGCTCGTTTTCCCCAGGGGCCTGGAATGAGGTCGCCGGTTTGTTGGAGGGGGAGGAACCATGTGAGGCTGAGGCCACAGAGCTGCCCTGTGGAGAGGCAAGTACACAGTGATTGCTCCTCTCTGAGTAGCATTACCATTGTGTTCATGCTTCGTGTGCAAGAAGCCCCGCGGAAAAATCTGAGATAATAAATAAGAACTTCGGCCTTGCTCCTCTGGAGTGAGCAGCAGGCATTGCCAAGCCCACAACACGTCTGCCGGGGAGGACTGATAGTAGACCCTGGGCTTTAGCAACAAGGCACAGGGAAGGGGGTGGCAGGGGGCCAGGGGCAGGGTTAAGGGCATCCTGAGACGCAGAAGTGCAATAAGAAAAGGCAAGATCTTCTCAGCAGAACTGAAGTGTTACCTCCTCAGTGAGATATGAATCTCTTCACGTGCAGGACGTTCTCAGAAACACTTGACTCGGGGGCTTATAAAAGTCAGGTTCAGGAAAAACAGCACGTCTGAGAACTTGAAGTATTTGCGAGGTTGTTAATGCTGGTCCTGATTCCACTCCAGGGTGGAGGTAGCAAGCCGGGCAGAGCTTTTATTTCTCTGTGTGATTTTTGAGGATTTTCCCTCCCTCCCTGGAGTTCTTCCGCTCACACTCATTCATCATCTCAGGTTGCTCCCTCGCCTGTCCGCCTTCGGATCGGGGAAGTTCTGGAAGCCGGCGGGCTGTTGTAAATCAGCTTTTATGATGGGTCCGTCAGAGATCAGCAGCAGGGAGGGCAGGACTTGGAGGACTCCGTTGGTTCTGCCCTGACTATTAGCCTGGTAATGAAATAAAAAATAGATACATGACTAGAAAGTATGTTTGTCAGAATAGTTGTTTCATAGGCATTTCCTGCGTTTAAACTTGGCTCTCTAATAAGAACATTGCTTTAATTTAAAGCATCTTTTTGAGGTACACCTTACACAGGGTGAAGCAAACACGCACTAGAACTACACCCCAAGACGTTTTTACATAAATGTAGCCTTTTATAAATCATCACCCACATTTAGATATAGATCATTTCCAGTGCCCAGGGGTTTTCCCTTACACCCCTCCCCCTATTCTGACCTCTGTCACTATAGATAGAGAGCGTAGCCTGTTCTTGAACTTCATATAAATGGAATCATGTAGCATGTACTTTTTATGTCTCTCAGCATTTATTCATCTGTGTTGTGTATGGTTATTCATTCTGTCGATGTGCAGTAGTCCCTTATATCAGTTTCTCATCTGGGTTAGTGATGTGTTGGGCTGGATAATTCTTTCTGTAAGATATTTAGTAGCATCTGCCCGGCCACTACCCACTAACTTCCCTTAATCTCCCCCTGGAATGCAAAACCATTGCATCATATAAATACACAAGAGTTTTTAGGAAACTTTATTTTTAAATCATTTCAAACTTAGTGAAAAGTTGCAAAAATAGAACAGATAATACTCACAATACAACCTTTACCTAGATTCATCTATTGTCACATTTTTTTCTCCATTTGTTTTATCATTGTTCTCTCTCTTGCTCACACAAACCCCCTACGCACCATTTACTTCTGAACGATTTGAGAGCAGGTTGTACCCCACCTTGGCCATTTACCACCGTGTTCTTCTGAGTAAATTTCCCAAGATTAAGGGTCGGCTCCACCACTATCATCATTAGCAATGAACCACAGTAAATTGAACATAATACATTTACCAATTGCCCATGTCCCAATTCTTTGTCACCTGATCAACAGTCATCCTTCATAGCATTTATGTTCACTACAGAGCAGGTTCCAGCCCAGGATCAGGTATTGTATTCGCCATGATTCCTTATATCCTTCAGTCTGGAACATTCCCTCGGCTCTTCGTTTTTTTTTGTTTTTGGTTTTTTTGTTTTTGTTTTTGACAGACAGGGAGAAGGGAGAGGGCCCAGTGAAGTCTCCACAGTTGTACGTCAGTTTCTGGCATGGTTTTGTTCCACACAGGTGGGCAGGGGTCGTGCAGGGCTGGAATTGGGCTGGGGGCCCCCCATATGGAAGGCACGCCCCCTGGAGCCAGGGGCTGAACTGTGGGACGAGAACTGAACTGGGGGCCTCCAGAGGCTGGGGCCAGGATTCGATCCTCAGACCCCGGGGCTGCAAAGTGAGCACTTAAAGCTCTGAGCCATCCCGGCTTCCCCTTTCTTCATCTTTTGTGATACAGATTTTTTTTTTTCTTTTGAGGATACAATCTCTTATTAATAGAACATTCCTCATTTGCTGGTGTGTCTAAGCTTTCCTCCTAAATACAGTCAGGATATGTATTCTTGACTGAAAAACTACGTAAGTGACAGTGTGTCCTTCTTTGAGTTTCCCATCCGGAGACATATGATGGCCAGTGGGACCTCATCAGTGACGTTAGGTGTGATCTCCACTGTACAGTTACTATATTTTCCTTTACAGATAATAAGCACTATGTGGGGAAACACTCAACACCATGCATTCTGCTCCCCCATCAGATTTTACTCCTGAAATTTAGCGTACTTCGATTCTCACATGAAGCAGTCTTTACCTACGTTGTTCACAAAATGACCATCCAAATCCAGCAACGCCTTCTGTACACAGTCACTCCACCCAGGCCTCTGCTATATCCAAGGACCCAGTCCTCTCCCCCTCCCATTTATCTACTGGTGTTTTGATCTGTTTTTAGTATGGACTCATGAATTCCTTTTATTTTCAGCGGTTTATAAATCATTAGTTTTATGTATTTCAGTGCTCAAATTGCACAGCTATGGCTCGGGGGAGCCCCTTGGAGGTGGGACAGTATTTTCTGACAAACCCCTTCAGTTTTTATTTAACACTCCCTTCGTTTGGGGCATAACGAGAAGATAGATATTCCAGGGGCACCTCTTCCCTTCCCTTCTGGAGTCGGCCGTTTCTCCAGAGACCGCGTTCCTTTTCATGGAGAATGGTAGAGAACACCACAGTTTATTTATCCCTTTTCCTGTTAATTGACATTTGAATTATTTCTCGTCCTGGGCTAATGTAAAGAAGGCTTCTTGGAATAGCCTTGTACATGTGTTGGACCTGTGAACTCATTTCTGTTGGGTCTGTAATCAGAAGTGGTAACGGAAAGTCAAAGTGTCTCCACTCTGGTTATAGGTCCATCAGATAGAAGTGTGTAAGAACACAAGAAAAGCACGCAGATAGTCAAAGCAACTTTTTTCCTCGCTTATGTGTGTGTGCGTGAGGGCTGTCCTGCATGGCTTATCGTGTATCAGAATCCAGGAGGCCAGGGACGCACTGTTTAGAAGTGGAATTCTAAACATCATACACAAGGTACACAGTGGGCTCTTTGTAACTTTGATGAGCCAAGTCGGGGATTAATAACTAGCCACGTGAGGGAGGGGAGGTGGGAGAGGGCACCAGCATTATGGACACACTCAATGGTTTGGTGTTTACCTGGAGAGGAGGGGGGAGTGGGGAGTGGGCACCAGATATATGGGGTTGGAGGGGGACCTGATTCTGGGAGCTGGGCACATAATGCGATGCATGGGTGATGTCATGTGGAGTTGTCCATTGGAAAGCTGTCTGATTGTTACCAACCAATGTCACCCCATTAAATTTAACAATAAAATATAATATTAAAAAAAAAGAAAAAGAAACAAAACAAAAAAACAAGTTTATTGTATAAAAAAATAATAATAATAACTAGCCACGTGCACCCTTGTGCATGCATGTGAACCAGTGTCCCTTCCGCGGGGCGCAGCCTTTGTGCAGGACCCGTGCAGACAGCGGTGACCCCCCTTGCTGCGCATGTGTGCTAACCTCCCTGGTCCTCTTCTCGCCCGCCTCGCCCCCTCCCCCGCAGGCCTCTCCGCAGACGGTGGCGCCAAGCGCCAGGAGCACCTGTCCCGGTTCTCCATGCCGGACCTCAGCAAAGACTCGGGCATGAATGTCTCCGAGAAGCTCAGCAACATGGGCACGCTCAACTCGTCCATGCAGTTCCGCAGCGCTGAGTCGGTCCGCAGCCTGCTGTCGGCGCAGCAGTACCAGGAGATGGAGGGGAACCTGCACCCGCTCGGCCACCCCCTGGGCTACAGGGACCTGCCGTCCCGGGGCCGCGTGCCCCAGAGCTTTGACTTCGAGGGCAGCAAGCTGCCGGGCCCCGAGGGCGTGCGCGCCCCGCCCGTGAGCGAGCGCACGCGCCGCAGAAGCGCGTCCCGCGAGGACGCCCGGCGCTTCCGACCGCACCGGCCCCGCCGGTCCCGCCGCTCGCGCTCCGACAACGCCCTGCACCTGGCCAGCGAGCGCGACGCCCTCTCCCGGCTGCAGGAACGGCCCCCGCCGCGCGCCCGCGAGGACTACGACCAGTTCCTGCGCCAGCGCAGCTGCCAGGAGAGCCTGGGCCAGGGGTCCCGCCGGGACCTGTACGGCCAGTGCCCGAGGACTGTGTCGGACCTGGCTTTGCAGAACGCCTTCGGGGAGCGCTGGGGGCCCTACTTGGCCGAGTACGACTGGTGCTCCACCTGCTCCTCCTCCTCGGACTCCGACAACGAGGGCTACTTCCTGGGGGAGCCCATCCCCCAGCCCGCGCGCCTGCGCTATGTCACCAGCGACGAGCTGCTGCACAAATACAGCTCGTACGGCCTCCCCAAGTCGTCCACGCTGGGGGGCCGGGGACAGCTGCATAGCAGGAAGCGACAGAAGAGCAAAAACTGCATCATTTCGTAACCTGATCGCCGGTCGGGAGTGGGGACAGACGGGAGCTCCGAATGTACATGGATACACTTGCACTGTCTTAACTTGTAAAGCGCTTTTGGGGGGTGGGGGAGGTAAAGGGAAGGGCTCTCAGTGGATGAAGGCAAGGCGACAGAGGGACTCGAGAGGGAGTCACGGTTCTGGGCATGTCGAATATTATTTGCACAGTTCACTTTGGAAAACGCTGTAGACGGGGCGGAGGCCAGGCCTGGTCACCCCCTTCCCGTCGGTGTGTGGAGTCGCCAGCTCCCAAGGTGGCCAGTTGTTTCCCCCGCTCGCTTCTGTCCTCTCTGGTTCTCTTCATTTTAGGACCCTTTTTCCAAGTCAGTGATTTATTAGCCGGAACCCCCAGACTAAGTTATTTACACGTCCACTGTAAATGCAATGTAAATGAGAGTTCTGATAAAATATTTTTGTATTTTGTAATATCAAAGGAATTTCTATATCGTAGGACTCGGTGAAGACTTGCATGCACCTTCGGCAGTTGTCTTTGAGTAGGAATCACAGGTGGCCCAGGATCACCTGTCGCTGTTGTTTTTCCTTCTTTTTTTTCTATACAAATTTGTTACATGTCAGTGAGACCTTTTTTCAAAGGACTTTATTCAATTTGGCTTTTTGTGGCTAAAATCTCTCTCTATATATATTATACCCAAAGCATTCTTTGCTCTAGCTCATCTTAAGGACCCATCCTTAAGCCCACTCCCACCCCCGGTAGAATCTCTTCTCTACAAAGTGATAGTAACTTTTAAAACTAACCAACATAACTTGTGCCAATTAGAGAAGCCAATCCGTGTCAGTCGAGTTCCGTGAGAAACAAACACCCTCCCCCCTGGGGACGCTGATACTGACGTTGCTTTACTAGTGGTCTTCCCTTGGGAGGAAATACAAGTGACTGTGATTGGTGCTGTCGTGTGCTGTCAGCATGACGTTGTTTTGAATGTGGCATTATTTTCTGGTGCTCATGTTTCCTGGATTGTAGTATCTGCTCTCCTGTATCAAGGCAGGCGGATCCGCTGCTGACAACCGGTTGTCCTCTGTGCAAATGAACGTAAGCGTTAGGAACTTAGGGCACCGAAGGGTTCCAATGGGGCTCTGGGTGTGCCCGTGTGATCTAGACTGTACGTGATGCCCGGAGAAGGAGGAGAGAAGTGGAGTGGGGGTCAGGTGGCAGCCACCTCGCCCAGCCCCACCGGTAGCAGAACGCATTCAGTGTAACACACTCCATCGACCCAGAGTATCTGGTTGCCCAGAAAGCTTGAGCTGCTAACAGATTTCGGTGTGATGATCTTAAAAACGCAGATGTTGTGGAGCGGAGGAATTCCATCTTGACCTTTGGGGACCGTGGGTCTCTCAGACAGAAAATGGGCTCAAGAGTGAGTTTGCTTAAAGAAGACATTTAACGGTTGTGTTGTTTATAGTAACATAAAACTTCCTACCGGGCTTCAGTTCATGAATGAAGCTCCTGTTTTTCCTTCCATTCCTCTCCTCCCCTTCATGGACTGTGGCGGTTGAAATGGTCCCTCACAGGACCCGCCTTTCGTGATGTTGTGCACAGTGTATCGCAGCGGCCCTCTGCCATGGGGAGGCGAGTGTGGTCTCTTCCGTACCGTAGTTGATATTTTCTAGTACTTCTTTTTAAGGAGAGAGCTTGCAAAGTGGCTGTTCAGACTCCACGCCCAATGGGTCTGGGGAATGGACGGCTGTGAAGGACGTGGAAGTGGCACTCCATTCAGGATGTGTTACGATAATTTGCTTTTCGGGTATTAATATGACATTTGTCATTGTCACTGATTCTTTAAAAAAAAAAAAAAAGCAATGCAAATGTTGGTCGTGGCTGTTTTCCGCATGCTATCTTCCTATCTAAATGCTTCATTAATTATCCAAGCCTCCAGAGAATTAACTCTTATTGCGTTTGTATAGTAAGTTTGTAAACTGCTTGGCAAACTGATTTTTAGAAATAATGTGCAACACCACACTTAACTAAAGTGGCAGGTTTCTGGTAGAAACGGGGCGAGTCCAATTTGGAGTTTTGAGTTCCTTGATTGAGAATTAAAAAGGCATTTGAGAAAAAAAAAAAAGAAGGAAAAAGGTAGATCACGTCACCTAGCCAGGAGCTGGAAATAGTGCAGGTTCTCTTTGGCCTGGAATCCTCCGGTGAAAGGAATTCTCCCAGGAAATGTTGCTTTCTAACTCCATCCCTTTCACATAACCCGTGCATTGCCCAGTTGTGGCATTCGCCACCATCTGCAGAATGAAGAAGGTGGCCTAGAAACTGTCATGTAACTAGTGCCCAAAAGGGGAATGAGCAGTTTCAGATCAGATCTAGTTGCCCAGGGAGCTGCCAGTAGCCAAGCTGGTCCAGTTTAATGAGATACAAGCCCCAGGGTCACACTGTCCACAAGATCCCCTACATGGGTCCTAGCACTGCCGATGTCTTCTCCCCCCACCCCCCACAGCCAGCCAGGTGCCTTACAGAGAATGACGCCCGATCACGGCTCCCTCCTCACGGTGATGATAGGACCCCGGGTGAATGCTCCCGAGAGAGCAGGGTGTCATTGCATCGGGACTTCCACCTGTTCGTGATAACTTACATGCCACACCCAGCCTGCCATTCCCCCAAATTCAGTGCGTTCTCCTCTGAGGCGAGAACTGGGGATCTTTCCCTGATCCCTCCCTCACGACCTCTAGCTCTTCTTGGCTAAGCTTCGCCTGTCAGTGGGGCCTGTTCTTAGATCATCGCTCCATCCTCAGTAGGCTGTTGGTATAAAAGCCATCTTTTCCAATTTCCTCTCTGCTCTGATGCTTTGGGGTCTTCCTGTCTTTCGGTTAACGCCACGCTTCAGAGTTCAGTTTATGACCAATTGCTGCTCAGTTCGGTGGCAGCAGGACTGGCTCTTTCCATGAAGTAGAGGTCGTTGACGGTTTCCGTTCACGGCCCTGCCAGTGTATGCGGGCGGCCCGTGGTCCTGGGAGCGGGTTTCTTAGCAGGCTGCTCGCATTCAGCAGGGAGTGTAGGTCCCCTTCCTTCTGCCGTGTCATTCTGGGATCTCTACCAAGTGTGAAGGGGAATGCGGTGGGGGAACTAGGCTTCTTGGTTCTGGGCGCGTGTTCAAAGGGGGAGAATCCCTAGTGTTGTTGGTTGTGTGACACTCTCTTTCCACATTCACCTTCTCTTTTCTACTCCTTTCTGCCCTCAGCCAGCTCAGTGACCAAGCAATTGTGTGCTTCTAACCTGGGAGCTGGAGGCAGCTCTTTCTCACCGCCGTTTCCCATCCTGTAGGAGGAACTTGCATTGCAACAAGATTACATGTCCTTTTTCTCCTGCAGAAGCTTTCTGCTTCTTGGGCACCACCAGCCATTGTTGAGGTCGGGCGGGGCCGGGGATGGCATGTATGTAGCATGTGCTGTGCCGTCCTGCAGCCAGGCAGGTATGTGACGTGTCGCTGTGTACTACCCCGAGAGCATGGTACAGCCTCAAAAATCTTGCGACACTCCAGCCAGCTCGCCAGAACCAGAACTGGTCTTATTGGTCTGACAACAACTCTTATTTGTAAACGGTTTGGTATTTGTCTTTCCACTCTGGGCTGTTTTTTGCCATTGGCCAAACCTAGTACACCAGCCATTCAGGAAACCTGACTCGTAACTAACTGGGAGATTCCCATTCCTCGCCCCCCAGATTGCGAGGCTAACAGGAACTGACCTCTTTAGGCTACATGAAGACAAATCTCTTTGACCTCCCTGCCCCTTCTCATGTTCTTAGCCAGTTCTTATCGGCAGCCTCTATTCCTCCATTTGCAAAGGTCAAAGAAGAGTTCATCTTATTACTCATCCAATCCCACTTTGTCACAAGAAATAACACAAAGATTTCTGTCTAACGGAAACCCTATGCTAACACCTAAGAAGGAGAATCTGTCTATAACAGGGAAGTTGAGGATGGAACCAGAGATCTATTTCATGGCAAAAGAGTTGCGATTAGCAACAGTTCAGCACCTCCGTGGCTCTGAAATGGGCTGTGTGGACAGCCTTGCAGGTGTAGGACTCAGCCAGGCCTCATCTGCTGATTTCGAAGACAGTTTCCGATCGCCACCTTTGGAGGTCAGTTTCTTTAAGCACAAGAGAAGTGAAAGGAAGAGAATTTAGTAATTCCTCCAGGGGTTTGTCCCTCAGGGACATTAGCAGATATCAGAGCATACCTGTCTGGCCTCTTGGAAGCAGTCACCAAGGTCAGGATCAAGAAAGGGCTGGATGCTTTTTCCATTTTTCTCCTACTTGTAGCCCAGTCAACGTAAGACTCATAAAACATGACTCACTGTTGAGAACTATCCTATTTGATAAGCTTACTTCCTGCTCACAAAACTAGCTTTCCTCAAGGTGGGGCAGGGAAAGCCATGTAGTGTAAGGGAAACATTTCTGTGATTAGATACGATGAACCCCGAGGATAGGAAAAACATTGTCTTGTTCTATCCTGGGAGTGTTCTGAGACATCCCTTCACCCACCTGGGCGTTTGGCCATTGATGTTCAATACAACAGGTCACTGAGTAAGTTCTAAGTTTTTCAGAGTGAATTACCCCCCAGTCAGTTCTGTTCTCAAGCCTTTCTGGTGGATTTCCATATTTTCCCAGAAAGCACCGTGGTTCTATCATGGGCCCTGACTTAACTCTCTAAAGCCGATGAGTCCTCTATTTTCCTTGGTTAATTGAAACTGGGAGGTTACCCTCTCCTGAACCCTTTCTTTCCTGGACAGGATGGTTTTGCCTGTCTCCTGATTGGATTTCAAGTGCGTAAACCCACCCTCAGCGGGCCTGGGAAGGTGAGGCAGGCTAGAGTCTGTTGTGTGTAGAGCATCGGGCTGTTCGTTAAGAGGGTCTGCCACAGGCCTTGGGTGTCGGCTCTGCCAGAGACTGTTGTGAACACTTTGCTTGAGGTCTGTGCCCTGTAAAATGGATATGACGTTTTACTGATGTCTGTAATACATTTGTAAACTTCCAATAAAATTTGAATAAAAGAAATGTCACCATTCTTCTCAGTCCTCCTTGGCTTCCCGGATTTTTTAAAGTCTCTGCCTCAGTCGAGAAGAGAGAGAGACTTCACATGTCAGGGGATGAGATTGACTTCAAAGATGAACCTAATTATCTCAATCAGGATTTCTCGACCTCAGCCTTATTGGCTGTGGGCCAGCTCATTTTTTTGTGGCAGAGAACTGTCTTGGGTTTTGTAGGATGTTTAATAACTTGCTGACCTCGCCCCACTATTTGCCAGTCACACCCTTCCCCCGAGTTGTGACAAGCAAAAATGTCTCCATCCATCATTCCCATTTGGATGGCTACTATCAAAAAAGAAAAAGAAAAACTAGAAAGTCACAAGAGTGGGCAAGGATGAGAAGATATAGGAGCCCAGTGCACTCGGTGGGAATGGAAAAAAATGCAGCCTCTATGGAAAACAGTATGGCAGTTCCTCAAGAATTGTTACTAGAACTACCATGAGATCCAGCAATTTTACGGGGTCTGTGCCCAAATCACTGAAAGTAAGACCTCAGAAGGATGCTCATAGACCGGTGTCCATAGCGACATTATTCACAGGAGCTAAAAAGGTGGAGGCAACACATACGTTCATCATTGGGTGAACCGATGAACAAAACATGTCCTCCACAGACATGCAAGGGTTGCACTCAAAGAAACATCATTACGGGACCAAAATTCATCTTAGAAATCGATACTCGAAGTATTTCATAGCTGTACGGTCGGAAATGCCAGAGGAGAAGATGAATTCTTAATGCACAGCAAGCATCGGAAAATGATCGGTCCGTGGCTGTCCCCCACCCCCTTCCCCACTGTTCTGCACACTGATACCAGCTTCCCCCCAGATTGTCTCCTTCCTACGCTCAACTCCCCACCCCACCCCCCAACACGCCAAGAGCACAGCCCTCTGCTGTCCCACCGTCTCCTCTCCCTCACCTGCTCCTCATTAGGTCAAGCAGGCTGGCCAGCCTGGTGGTTAAGCTTTACCTCTGCTTCGCCAGCACCTAGGCTGCCTTTGCTCTGTGCTGTTTCTAACACCGGTGAATTTTTGTCTCCTGCACTGCAGGTGCCATAGAGATCTTTTCCTCTGACTTCGTAGCCTGTGTGGATTTCGTCCAGCTGGTGGCCTCAGGCCAGGTAAGAAGGTAGCTCTGGAAAAGTCGCTTCTGTTCTTTCATGGTCAGGTCCACAGCCTAAGAAACCTTTGTGGTAGACAAAGGTCGCAGGCCCGGCACCTCTGCCACTCTGTCTTCAGCTAATTTTGTCTCTGAGAAATGTCCAGACATGAACACGCAAGCCACAGGGGTGGAAACCAGCGCATGATGGGCATATGACAAATCAGTGGCATGGGAGTCCAGGCAAGTCGATCTGTCTGTTAATTCATCAGCGTTTCTCCCTGGCCCCTTGGTGCTTCCTGTTCCATCCACTTATAACACTCACACTCTTGCCTGTTCTGTTCCGCCTGACTCCTTATTCTTCAGCTCCCGACTTAGACATGCTTCCTCCACAAGGAAAAGTCTGCCCTCAGCAAGCTGGAAACCGGTGCCCCTGCCTGAAGCGCCCACGAGGCTCTGCATGTCCCCTGTCACCATCTCTTGACTGCATTTTCTCTTCCCTCCCATTGCGACCTGTGCTGCGTTGAGGGCAGGGCTCCTGGCTCTTCCAGCGCCGTTCCTCTAGGGCCTAGCGCACAGGAGTGGCTGGAAAATATTGTGACTATTGAAAGGAAGATGCCTATGAATCCTGGTGCAAGAACTTGACAGGGTGAAGGGAGCCCATGAGCTTAGCCTTTAGGGCTCCCTGCCTGCCTTCTAAGGGGAAGGCTGCTTTCCTCTGGGTGATGAGTTGCTGCAAGGCAGCAATTCATTCAAAGCTCCCTGTTGGTGGTTGTGGCTGTGATCGGGTTTGCATTACTGAGTTTCCCCCAAATTGGAACTTTTCTTTCAAAACGCCAGCTAAGCATAGTGTTTTCCAGTTTCAAGCAATAGTAAGAATGCCTTCGGACTCCCTAACGAAGCTACCAATGTTTCTAGGATTATCACCTCTAAAGGCGAACATCAAAGTCAAGAGTTCATGCCGCAGAATTATAATCAGGTAACTTATGATATGATGAAAGAATCAGCACGAAGAAGTGAAGGTTTAAGAAGAATCAGGGGAAGCCGGGATGGCTCAGTGGGTTAAGCGCTCACTTTGCAACGCTGGGGACCAGGGATCGAGTCCCGGCCCCGGCCCGTGTGGACCCATATGCTGAACTTGGAGCTCCCCCAGTTCAGTTCTCTCTCTGTCTCTCTCTCTCTGTGTCTCTCTGTCTCTCTCTCTCTCTCTGTCAAAAACAAATAAATAAATAAAAATATTTAAAAAAAAGAAGAATCAGATCCATATTGATCTGGAAAATGCTACCTGGGAATAAACTTATATTAGCAAATGGAATAAATTATCATAGTTCAATGTACTTTTTTCCGTGGACCTAGTGCTATTAATAATTATACTACTGCTGTTTATTGGAGAATGTGCCTGAGCAAGCTGGGACAGAATCAGGACACACTTAGTAAGTAATAGAAACCTGCAGCTGAATTAGAAACAAATGAGATGATACAACACATCCACGAAGTCCCCATGGGAAAAGAAACTCAAAGAAAGAAGCTGATGTTTGCTATCCAGTAACAAAAAAAAGTAAACCCGGCAAAAGCAAATGTTATTCTAACATTTTAGATACAATCAACTGTATTTATTGTAAGCAGGAGCCCAATGGGGAAAAGTTCACCAAGGCATATATTTAAAAGGTAAGTAATGCTACTGCAACAGAATTTTTAGAGGTAATCAAAACCAATTTACTTATTCTGTAATATAGAGTTTTCTCTCATCTCTTTATCAGAGTGGAAGAACAGACTTTGTCACCTGAAAATATGAAGGGCAAGATGAATTTTCCTGGCCTATGGAACAGATTAAAGAACTGTGCACAACATGCCGGGATAGCTCAGCAGCTGAACACTTGCCTCCCAATCACAAGGTCCGGTGTTCAAGTCCTGGCTCCGGCACATGTGAACCCACGTGCTGAACTGTGGCACAACTGGTAAGCACTGGGATGGCTCAGCAGTGAAGGTTCTCATCTCCCATGTGGGAGGCCCCCAGTTTGGTTCCTGCCCCATGCGACCCCACATCCACCTGTGTGGAATGAAACCACGTCACAACTAATGATGTATGACTATAGAGACTGCTCTGGACCCTCCCCCTTCTCTCTCTCTTTCTCTCAAACAATAAAAAATGAATCTTTAAAAATAATTAAAAGAAAAAAAAAAGAGCTCTAGGGAAGTAGGCTGTGTGAAGTTAACATATTGGGGGTACTTTGCCCTGTTACCATGCCTCAGAGAATTCAGATGCCTGGATCATTAAGAAATTTCTTTGTGCAGGCCAAACTTTGGCTTAAAATAACAGACTTGTGAGAAAAGCAGAGAAGAGCTTCCTCCAAACAGGAAATGGGTCTGACTTATTCAGTGTTTTATCCCCAGCCCTAGAATAATGCACACAGTAGAGGCTCAATAAATAGCTCAGGAATGAATGGGCTGTCCAATGAATTCCTTCCAGTGGTTTCCTTCTGCAGCCTCTGCTTTTGTGTGGAGGGGGAAGTCTTCCCCGGGGTTTCAAGGGCAGCACTTGGGGTGGCCAAGGGCTCCAGGCGACCTCGGCAACATTTGCATGTGTCGTTTCAGTTATTTAATTCCTTCTTTTATTCCTTTTGTTCAACAAATAATTGTTGGGAACCTACTGTCTGCAGGCACTGACTGAGCTGAGCACATGCGAATAGTGAGCAAAATAGGTCATTATGCCTGCTTGAAGTCTACAGTCTTATAAAATGTAATTTTCCAAGGTCATTATCATGGTTACAGGCTTGGACTAACTGAATAACTTAACCGAACCACCACAACTAACAGACCACACCAACCAAATTAACAAAGAAACTACACCCAAAGCACTGGCCCTTTTAGCATTCAGAACTTCTCATGACCATCACATGACTCACACCACTAGGTAGTCTAGGCTAGAAGGAACCTTGAGAGGTCAAGTTATATTTTTCCAATTTTCATTAGGAAATATAGCTAACATACATGATTTCAGTGTCAGATGAACACCACAGTTGTTCAACATTTATACCTAAACAAGCTATCACCACAGTAAGTCCAGCAACCACCATCGTTGGCTCCCTCAGAGGTGCCTCTGCTGTGTCCTCCCTAACCTTGAATGTGTGCCCGTGGCCCATAGGGAGACCTGAGAGCTTTCTTTCTGTTAGCTGGGTCATCCAGGTAAATTACAGGTATCACAAGTGACACCGCATCCGAAATGCTGAGGGAGCGTGGATACGGAGCCTTCACCCTGACTTCGCAGCGGCAAGAGGATGCCTCCCACCGAGCCCCGTGAGCACAGATTCCAGCTACGAATGGGCGTCAGCTGGGCCCACGGGAAAGGGAAAGGACAGAGGGACACAGCCTCCCCCAGGTCCCAGCACTAACATGTCTACAATCTCCCTGCAGCCCCTGAACCCGTCTTCGTCAAACATGATGACAGTATCCAGGGAATAACTCACCTCTCAGCTGGGCGGAGTGTAGACTTTCATCTCCTCCAATGGTTGTACTAATGAGCACCCTTCTAGGAAGTACACACGCTTAATTTTTGTATGGGCCGTGTTCAGTGGGGTGAAATTAAGGGAGTCGTCTATATTTTGTGCAAGCTTACTGATTCTCTTCTATTATTTCTATTGGATATTTGAGGTTTCTCCTCTCACTCCCATTCTGAGGCTACACCATGAGAAGCAGGAGCTGTAAATAGACCTTCTCTCCTTTGTATTCATCATCTTCCATCCTAAAGGACAGCAGTTTATCAGTTAAATAGTCAAAGATGACGCCTGTGCGATAAAGATTTTCTACTCACCAGCACAGGATTCTGGGACTATCGTTTGACCCAGGGCCTGACCCCCTGCACATTGGAAAAATGTTAATAATATCCCACATATACATGCAGGTGTAAGGATCACTTTTTTTAGAATTGTAAAAATCTGCCAAAGCTAATAAGTCCACCAAAGATATTTTTCATTGAAGGATGTATTACATGAAAGTTTTGTAAAGACACAACTTATGGGCCATATGCAACCTGAAGAACATGTATGTACCACTACCCCTTGTTACAAATCTTAGGTGCTGCAAGTGAATTTCAAGGAAATAAAAATGCTGTGACATGAGCGAGAGCATCCCAAGGGTGTCTGTTATTAAATTGATATTTCTAGGGCCTTGCAGAGGTCCTGACCCATACTAAGTGCTCAATAAGACATTGTTTCCCAAAATCTCATTAGGAACCTCTTATGTGCAACCCTTGTCCTGGGTACCAGACATACTTAAAAGGATATAGCTTCTGGCCTTGAGGAGTTCAAGGTCAGAGGTCTAAAATGAGGAATAGACAAAATCTACTCAAAGGAACTATTTGGGTTTGATTTTGAAGAATGTGTAGGAGTTCAACAGATGAAAATGGAATGGAAAGGCAGAAGGAAAAAAAGCAGAGCTCAGCAACATGACGCATTGTGATGCATTCAGGGAATATTGTGACTTTAATGTGGCCAGAATTCTAGGTGCCAGGAGACAAGGTAGATGGGACAGATGGGATGGGCAGCGAAAGGTCTTCGGTGCCACGCAAAAGAGTTTGCACTTCATTTTCTGGGTGGTGAGGACCCTCTAAGGTCCCTACGTAGGAGGAATAAAATGATGCCATTTGTTTTATAGAAAGCTTACACTGGTAACAATGTGCAGAACAATTTGGGAGTGGAAAGAAAACTGAGACCCAAGGTTAGCGAGATGGTTGCATCGATCCAAGCAAGAGAAGTTGAGATCCTGAACTGTCCACTTTGACCAGAACAGTGGGCATCAGAAGGGAAAAATTGGGGAGAAAAACTAGAAAGCGTGGTCAGAAGAGGCAGTGCGGTGAAGCCCGTGGAGATGGGTGATTGGCAGATCCGTGTGCAACCAACAGAAGACGGGGTGTTTCACTGGTATCCGAATGTTTCTTTCAGTCGCTGTGGCCTCCTGGGGACCTGGGATCCATTCAACAGAAACTATCCACAGATTCAGATAGCTCACGTTTTATAACTTGGCTCTGCCCCTTGTCAGCTTTGTGCCCTTGGACATGTCTGTCGCTTTCTCTATGCCCCATGTCCAAGGCTGAGATTCACTAAGAGGTGAACGGGTACATAGGAAGCCCAGCGTGGCAGAACCAAGGGAAGAGATGAAATGGGGCAGCTTGTCGACTCTGGTTACATCTCCTTCCTGTTCTCATTCCCACTGAGCTTCTTCGTTTTCAGGTGAAACTGCAAGCCTGGGGACCAGCTCTGCTGGGGAAAGTCTGGGAGACACCGCGGGAGAAGAGGACGTCTCTCCTAACATCCTCGCTGCACTGCGGACAGAACCAGCCTCCCTCTAGTCTCCCGGTGGAATGCTCCGTTGTTTCCTTTCCCTCCCTTTCAATAAGGACGGTCAAGGAGAGGACTAGGACCCAGTCATCAAGCCTTTAGATCTCATCCCTAGGGCACCCCAGTGTGACCCCAGGGCGATGCGAGCTGGCCGGAGTAGCCGGCCCATAGCCGTCCCATTTCCAGACGGCACCTCTGGATGGACGCTTAGCAAGCACACGAGAGGATTTACCTTTCTTTCTTAAAAACGGTTTTTGTTTCCAACACTGATGTCTAATGCCTGTAAATGTCTTACATTAGCAATTATAATGGTCACGAGACTAGCACGAACAAGACTGAATTTACATTTAGTTTAGGACCTATTAAGCGTGTCAGAGCTTTCGGCACTTGTCTTCCTGGGCCCTGGGAAGTATCCAGCCATGTAATATGAAAAGTGGAGGCATTCATGGCTAGATTTTTTCAGACAGCAGATAGACAGGTAGGTAGGTAGGTAAGGTAGGCAGGCAGATAGATAGATAGATAGATAGATAGATAGATAGATAGATAGATAGATAGATAGATATCTTCCTAACCGAATGGGTATGAAGTAGAATTTTTTTTAAGATGTATTTTATTGTTGAGAGAGAGAAGGGGGAGGCCAGAGCAGTCTCCATAGTTGCACATCATTAGGGGTGACATGGTTTCATTCCACACGGGAGGATGTGGGGCTGTGTGGGGTGGGAACCAAACTGGGGGCCTCCCGCATGGAAGACGAGAACCTTCACCACTATGCCATCCCAGTAGCCACCAGTTGCTCCATAGTTCAGAGTATGGAGTTGCACAGGTGGGGGCTGGGAATCAAACCTAGACTTCGTGATCAGGAGGCAAGCGCTCAACCACTGAGCTATCCTGACATCCCCAGAAGTAGACTCTTACTGTGGTTATGATTTTTCAAATGACTAACTAGGGACCTCTAGGCAAAGACACGCTTCTGAGCTCTGTGTCAGGAGATCTCAGTTGGCTCTGGGTTTGAGCCAGAAACCCAGTACCTTCCAGTGTAGAAATCTCCTAGTGTAGTTCACCAGAATGTTAATCCACTCTCTGCACACTTCTAATAATACGGAACAGGCAGCTTTCTGGAGCAGCTCATTGCATGTTTTCTCAGTTTTAGTTGTTTATCTCCTAATCAGAATGTGGGTCCTGGACAGGTTCCTCACATCATACATGACATGACACACTTCTTGTGCCACAAGTGCACCGTGCTCTCTGCTCCACGTTCCCTGGCTCCTGCACGCTATCTCAGCCTTCGGAAAGCCTTCTCAGGCTCGATCTGCCGAAGCCCCTCTGTGTTCCCACAGCATCTCAACCTTCCTCAGTCACAGTATTCCCACATGTGTTGTCATTTCCTGTTTACTTGTCTGTCTCTGCTACCACCCTATGAGATCTTTGACAGCCCACAGCTGTCACTGATGTCACACACAGGTCACCGCTGTCTCCCCACTGTGCACTGCCCAGGGCATGGGGTCAGCACTCAACAAACGGAGGTTGATGCATTTGTTCAAAAATCTAAGTTTGTTGAAAAACTAAATGTGCAAGAAAACATTCTGGGGGCTCTTTAGTATGGAATCAATTATGCCTGATAACTGACATTTAGAGCTCCTCAATCAGCAAGAAAGAATTACTCAAACCTAGACCATCTTCAAATCAGGTGACAGAACCCTAAATCAAGGAGAAACATCACCTGTACACCCAGTGCAATGGAAAGGCTTTCTCTCTCCACCCTTTTCTCTCAGATTTACTGCAAGCCGGCATAGCATTTGTTCAACCTGAACTTTCTCGGTACTTAAGAAAAATAAAGCACCTCAGGGTGCATTTAAACAGCCTCCGAGTTCCATTTTTACTTGTGCATTTTATCTTCGTGTTGGAAAAAGGAATTCTGTCCCAATTAGAAGAGGTCTTTTCAAGTGCTGACACTTGTTTCCAGAGCATCTGGATAGAATCTGATTAGCATCTGGTATCAGACCGTGAGATACTGTCTCCTGAGGTCTCCCATCAAGAGGCAAAGGCATAAACTTGCGTTCATTTGGCCCATTCTAGGGGTGACATCTGCTTCTGGGTCACAGCATCTGGGCCTCCGTCCTCCACCATGCTGCCAAAGTTCAGCGGGACAGAGGACATCACCCTAAACTCTCAAGGTCTTGCTTTAATTGGAGTAGAACACCAATGTCCGCACTCTAGCCAGGAAGAGGGGCTGAACAGTCTCTCTCCTCTGTTCTTACACGCATGGTAGAGTCAGTGTGGAATCATCACACATTTAGGGAAGGAATGCACCTACAATCGGTGGACCTCCCCCGGCCCGGGCTGTGCACGTATGCCCCGTTCACCTGCACTTTGCTTCCCCGGGTAGTTTTGCACGGTACATCTCAAGAATTCCCTTCCTGGTTTTTGTTTTGTTTCGTTTTCATTTTTGAGGCAGAGGTTTAAAGGACAGTGGTTCATCAAGTTGTGTTTATTGTTTGTGTTTGTTTTCGTTTCAGGTTGAAGCAAATAGAGCAAGTTTCCCAAAAATGTAAGCTACTGGCCTCCGCTCCCCCTCCCTGCTTCCTTATGGATGTTTGATGAATGCGTTTATCTGGGTTGGGGACGTGGGCACAGCCGTTTCACATTCATCACCCAGCATACAACAGCTGAACTGGGAAGGCTCATCTGCATCAGATGGAAGGAGAAGCGGGTCGTGTTAAATGACTCGTTGGACGAAATCTGGTCTCATCCTAGATTCATAATTGTGGGATGGGTTTGGGGAGAAGAGGCAGCCTGTAGGTGTTTGGCTGAGTCTCACATACCCTCTTGTCCAGTAGAACCAAACACACTGACTTAGGTCAGCGATTGAGGCACATAAATATTTGCTGGCTGCCTGTCTGAGGTCCTGCAATACATGGGAGCAAGCCCAACAGGTCTCCTTGTGCTCGATTCAGAGTCTCGTGAGGAAGACTGGCCATCAGAGCTGCTCACACACGTCAACGGAGCGTCCTCAGCTCTGCTAGGGAGTTTGGTCACCACACTCTTCTGTTTCCCTAAGTCTCCACTTTACGGCTTGAATCACTTCTAGAACATATTTGTTATTTTCCTAAGCTACTCATCTTCATTCCTATGAAACATTATTGGTTCAATGGTGAAAATAATATCTGTGACAACAAGAACATGGTGTCCTGAACTGTGGGGGGTGCATGGGAGGCCCCAGAGGATGGGGACAGAGTGGTGCTCTGGCTGAGGTGCTAAGGCCGGCCACCTTCCAGCTGATGCTGGGGAGCATCCATCCATTGCGGGCAGAGTTCAAGGCAGAGGGAAGAGCTTTGCAGTGGTTGGAAAAGCCCAGCACATTCGAGGAGGTGAAATCATGACCGTGTAGGTGGAGCAGGGAATGAAAGAAAGAGGGTAGAGGACAAAACAGGGGGCATAGGGGTGGGCAATGCCAAGGCCATTTGAGGCCTTCAGCAAGCATACGATCTTGTCCTAAGGACAATGGGAACCCTTAAAACTGCTTAAATTGGGAAGGTGGTATAATCCAATTAAAAACAATGGTTGTTTGGAGAACATATTGTAAGGACATGTAGAAGCAGGAAAACACATCAGTAAGTATGCAAAAGAGTGCTAATTGCCCACTTAATAACCATCATTCTGTCTACATCTGAACCCTGACTTTGTTCTAGTTGGTGATATGATTGCATCTCTCTATCCCCTTGCAGCTCGGATTGAACAACAACATGTACATAAAGTAAGTGAAGTTTTCAGGTAAGGCTTCTGAAAGCCCTTTGAGAAAGACTGATTCAGCTGGGTGCAGGCCCTTTTTCACTTCGCCTCCTTTCCCCATCCTGCAGCCTGGAGTACAGATGTGATGGCTGGAGTTTCGGCAACTATGTTGGATCATGTACTATTCAGACTTAACAACCTTTCTTGTTTTGATATGTTTAATTTGGTTTTTCTTTCAATATACATGAAGAATAAGGCCAGGGGTTGACAATGGTAGCTCGTAGTCAAGTCTAACCTTGTGATATCTTTTGTTTGGACGACACTTGATTTCAAATTTTGTGAATTCCTTGTCAAGCTCTAAAATGTAGGAGAATTGATATAAAGACCTAGATGGAAGTGGATTCTGTTGTACAGTTAACATGATCGGGACATGTTTTTTCAAAGCAGGATAGTTACCTGAGTCCTAGGAGTGTCTGCCCCACCTGCCTCCCACCCCACTTACCTCAGTCACTTACTGAAGTTCCCTGCCTCGCCCCGCCAGGCACTTGAGTTCTCAGCCTTGGACCAGGAAACACCCACCCCCACCCCGCTCCATGACCAGTGGGGGGCACCTTATGCTGAGAGTCTCTGAGGGCAAGGAGGTAGGAACCAAGTGAGAGTAGATTTTGGGAGAATGTGATGCAGATGAATTAGAACTGTCACCCTATTGAGTTCAGGCTTAGGCTGCTGGGAGGTGAGGCTGGGGGACATGCAGAAGCCAGATTGGGGCTGTGTGGGCTAAACTGGGAGGTCTCAACATGCTCTGGAAAACCATGGGAGAACCATGAAGCGTTTTCAACACAAGAGCTCCTTAATCAGGTATGTTTTCAGATTTTCTTTTTGAAAGCTGGGTGAAGAATGAAGGGGTGGAGACTGTAATTTTGTTGTAAATACATATAATTACCATTTTGTATGTCGTTTAAAAGTTTGTACATTTTTTTAATTTAACTTTTATAACACTTCAGGAGTCAGGCATTGTCTATATTTACTTTAATTGTAATAAAACTGAGACTCAGGGAGGCTGGGATAGCTCAGCAGTGATTGAGCACTTGCCTCTCAATCATGAGGCCTGGGGTTCAATTCCCTTGATTCCCAGCTTCAGCCTGTGCAAACCCATATAATGAACTGCGGCACGACTGGTAGTCACCAGGATGGCTCGGCAGCGAAGTTCTCACCTCCCATGCAGGAGGCCCTTGGTTCGGTTCCCACACGGCACGGCCCCACCCCCACCTGTGTGGAATAAAACCGTGTCACAACTAATGATGTACAACTGTGGAGACTGCTCTGGGTCCTCCCCCCCCCCCCCTCTCTCTCTCTCTCTCTCTCTCTCTCACCTTCTCTCAAGCAATAGAATAATTCTAAAAAAGAAAAGAAGAAAGAAAGAGAGAGAGAGAGAGAAAGAATGAAGAAAAAAGAAAGAAAGAAAGAGAAAAAGAAAGAAAGACAACTAAGGCTCAGAGAGTAAATAAGACTTGTCCAAAGTCACACTAAGCAACAGAACTGTGATTTCTAAGACCAAAACCCAGGTAACATGTTTTCCTAGGACCTAGTTTGCAAGACCAAAAGAAAAAAAAGAGAGAAAGAAAACTGATGTATTCCAGTAATGGACTAGCAATCAAGAAGAAATTCATATTTTAAAAATTAATATGATGAAATCCGCATATTTCATCACCCTGAGAGCTACTTTTCTTCCTTTTCGTCACATCAAATCCAAATGTATGGTCGTAGGCTCAATGGCCTTTCATTTGTCTTCCATTTGATTGTCCGTGCCTGTCACTTTCTACAGAGCCTCCCACCCCCTTTGGTTTCCTTTGCTCCCCACACTCTCTGTCGCTTGTTCTCTGCCGGGGGCCGCTCTGCGGGGGTCTTGCCTTCCACGGCCTCTGACTCCAGCTCCGATGTCTAAGTTGCACCGCAGTTCCTGCCCTGCTCATTGGAGCTACTGACCCACGTAGCTCTGTTACCGCTTCCTGTCTCTCCCCTCTTCCTCAGCGTGAGCCCACAACCAGATCTAGGGGTCGGAGACTTGGGACACACCTGGAGATAGGTTGATCTGATGTCCCATTTTAAACGGGACAGAACATGATGGCACTGTGCCATTTCAAGCCGTACGTACGTGTAAGGTCAGCCTCGACTCACTGGACTACATTCAAGGTGTCAGTAGGCTGATCATATGTGCCATTTGAAGCAGGACAGTATCGTTGTGTTCTGTCCTGTTTAAAATGGGACGTCTGGCCAGCCTCCTGGAGGGGTCATCCCCTATGTCAGGGTCAGCTGAGTCAGGCAGGAGTCTCAACCACCCAGGCAGCCCTGCCCTGGAGAAGGCTTTGCAGGCTGGCCCGAGCATCCAGCTTCTAGGACCCGTCCACAATGGCTGGCAATTGAGGAGTTTTCTCGCCCATCCACCTGAGTCCTACCGTGCACATTGGGCCAGGACAGTGGCCATTCCCGCTGGCCTCGGCCGATCTTCCCTTCCTTACCGGGAATGAAAAGCTCAGCCTTTCGTATCGATACACCTTCTTCTCTGCTCCTCCAGGGAGCCAGAAGTTTGGCTCAGAAATCCAGTCCGGACTCCCAGGGTCAGCAGGCCGTCTGGCATGATTGCTGTCTCCAAATTACGTCCATGTCTGTGGACAAGCGAGTGGATTCACGCCAAGAATCATCTTCTCGGCAAGGAGGAGGTGGAGAACACGTTGCATGCATTTGCTCGCCTGGAAAAGACCCCGGACATCAGCGATGGCTCTTGCTGGCGATGCTCGCCTTTGAGTGCTGCTCCGTGATGCAGAGCCTAAGTCTGTCCTGTGCGTGTGGAATGAAAAGGCCCTGACAGGTCTCAGGACTGGCCTTCGTGGCTGTCTGGCACCGCCGTGGAGCTGGTAGGCCCCAGCTTGGGATAGGTCAGGAAGGGCTCTGAGTGCCCTGAGTGACTCACGGACCCATCATCCGCTGTGTATATAATGAGCACACGTGGCTCCCACTTCTGGATCTGATCCACTTGTTGACAAGTCATTCACAGCATGGGAGCTAATGTGTAATAACGTGGCCTCAGGAAAACATGGTCAGGGAGGCAAATGTGCGAGAAGCCAAATGTCTTGCTGGCCTCCCCGTAGCACAACTCACGGAATTCCCATCCATGCATGTAGCTCATAAGACTCCCTGTCAATAAACGCTAGACTGACCACCCGTCTTCATTTTCCCTTAAGTCCTTGACTCCCTGGATCTAGTCTCCGCCCGCTGCGTTTTCGGCCACTCTGTGTCTTCTTGTAACAGCCTTCCTCATTGTTTTTAGGGGCACATCCAATGTGTTCAAGTGGCTAATTCCAGGGCCTCGGTTCTTCACACTGAAGGGAACGCCCCAAAGTCTCTCTTGCACCCCACTGGGAAGGTCTGCTGAGCTCGAAACCCCCAGAGCAAGGAGGAGGTTAAGACTGAAGATGCAGGCCATTGCCAGCTCTCAGGTCACAGCCACATCCACTCACCTGCCACCTCCACTCTTTCAAGTGACATCCTTTTAGAAATGCAAATATTCATAGAGCTCTATGGAGTGACTCTAGGGCCATTTATCGTCACTAGCTCTTCACAAGGAGGATGGCGGACTGTCATTGACATCATCGCCTCCTACAGAAGATGGAAGGGAGGCTGAGGAGCTGGTTAGGTCTCCAGAGCCTCCGCTGGTTCAGAGTACGAGAAATAGTACTCAGACCCAAGTCTGACTCCAAATTTCTTTCTTCCACACCCACTACACTGCCTTCTCACCTTACTTCAATTGCTTGTTAAAGAACACCCTTCTTCCAACTCCTTAACTCTCCAGCCTTTCATCTTTGACAATTAGATGTGCAAAAACCATTCTCTCATGACTGCCAGGGCGGTGGACACACGCTGTCTTATTGTTGTGTTTGCTTTCATTGTTCGCTGTTGTGCATCTGCCTTTGTTAGTCGTTTCACGTGGGGGTTTTCACTTTATGCGTCACAGATTATTCAGGGCAGAGAGTTTTACAAACGTGTTGGGGAGGATGTGAACTGGAATTGGCAAGATGTGTTTTGTCCTCCAAGTGGAAAGTATTGTTCTGTTGATGGGGTGGTTTGTCTTCTTCATTCTGGGGACACCCGAACAATGGGTTTGAAAGCCGCTCCCAAGCCGGCAGAACCAACAATACCACACCTGAGAATGAAAGCCGAGCGGGTCTTGAAATTTGTGATAGGAATGTAGTTTCCCCGTGACAGAAAACTTCCCAGGTCTCGAAAATGCATAGCATGGAACAGGGCCAGGCCCACAGACAGCGGACTGTCATCCCCGCTAGCACAATACTCTGGGGCCTGAATTTTTGTTTCTGAACCAAAAAAAAAAAAAAGAGGTCTGTCTTTTACTCATAGAAACATTTTCCAAGTGGAAAGCCCCAACGTATTTTCAAAGTGTATCCCAGGTGTCAGCATCCAGGAAAAAGTTAAAAATACTCATTAGCCAACAAGAACGGAGGAAACACGGGAGCTTCACGTTAGGATATTCACTTGGACGACTTTGCTAATCAGCAGTATTTTTATTAAAATCTAATGAATTATTATATTAAGATTGATTGCCCGGGGTGGAACCAAAGATGTTGAAAAGGTCCTTAATGAACTGCAAGCATCCCTGACCTCATGACCAGCAATCTGTCTGAGGACCAAATCCCTTCTGCTCAACTCAAAGTGCACTTGAACCTGACCTTCAGTTTGGCCTGCATTTGAGGTCCACAGAGGACTGCTGTGGATACGGTGCTTCTGAGGTCTTCTTTCAGGCCCGTCTCAGCTCCAGTAAATGTCCCTTCCTGTGACGCTGACACTTTCACTGTCTGGTAAAGTACGTCTCCTTAGTAACTTGGGAAACTAGGACCACTCTACTTTCTGTTCTCCCTCCTAAAACTCAAGAGCCTTGATTTGGTGTCTGGGTCGTTTTTAATGCTGAATTCAAGAATAAAGTTGAAGGAAACATTGGCTGATGCCGTGTGCAAAGGAGCCAGTGAACAGAGCCGTCCTGAGGGTGACATCAAATCTACCTTGTTGTCAAGGGGATGGAATAGCATTGTCTTAATACAAAGCGAGATGCCACAGTATTGCATGTGAAAGAGAGAACAGAAAGGCCCTCATTCACCTGACCCATCCCCCGCATCTCTTACCAGCATGAACCACTCACTAAATAATCCAGACCCACTACGGGCTCACCTCTCTGAAGGGCTCTGAACAAGACCCCAGTTTTAATTCTGTTTTATCTTCCTAAGGCAGGCAGGAAAACATCCTCTGGTCATCTCCTCTTGAAGGAGAGCTCTCCATACCCAGTGGTCTTTGCCTATGGGGACAGTGGACCACCCTAAAAAACAGAAGGAAAGTTCCTGAGGTTGGTTATCCATGTAGAACCGACTAAAACTGCAATAGTAAGGCGATTGATTTTGGTGTGAAACAAGTTGTCATGACTTTTTCATCGCTGTGCCTGTTTGCTTATCAGCTAGAGTTTTCCTCTACTCAATCCCGTCCAGAGCTAGTAACAGGCAATGGCGTGTTTTGCTTAATGGCTTGTGAAATGCTTTGATGAGTATGAACTCCTTGGATCTTCATAATAATGTCCATTTTACAGAAGAAGTTGTTGACTCTTCCAAAAGCTTCATGTATTTATTCGCTCAGAGTGAATCCGGTAGTATGTGAAGAACTGGTGTTTGCTCCTCATTTTCTTCCCAAACTGGTCACTTGCATTATTGTTCATCTAATTTGGAAGGCCGTTGCAGCTGTTCTAAAAAATGAAGTGCCACCATGGTGCACTAACTCAGGGAATTTTCCTTAGTCCTGAGCAGATACTGTGAAAACACAAGTGCACATATTTATGCACCTGTAGTAAATAGAAAGCATTCTGGAAGTATATTCGCATGACTGGTTACAGGGGTTACTTTTGTGGGAATGCGCGCAATGAGGGGTAGGGGAACCGTCACTATTTATATTCTATACTTACCTATGTCTGACAAAGGTATGTTACATTTGTAATCAAATTTTCTTTTACTAAAGATAAAGAACTATAACATCTTCCCTTTATGAAATCTCTTTGTAACCTGTCTCTAATTCTGCAGACCTGCAATAAGCAACAATAGTCACCTCCATGTGAAAATTAGTCCACGGTTGCACAGGTGCGTGTGACCAGCACCAGCCTGCAGGTCCACTCTGTGAGAGGCAGGCCGTGAATTTGAAACAAGGAAGGAACAGCATCGACTCCTTCGTATGTACAAGGCCCTTTCCCATTGGCCACCTAGTTGAGCCTCTCATTGCCTATGCAGAGAAAGCGTAACGAGTCCTGGATCGAGATAAGAAATCCAGAACTCACACAGAGACTGTGACTTGCCCATGATCGCATACCATACAGAGCAGAGCTGCCTATGTGCTCCTCCTACGCCACCACGCCATCTGGAAACTGGCTTAATAAAACTCAGCAAAATGTAAGATCCAGAAGAACAGTTGCTCAGTTGTGTGAGACCTTTGAGTTTCATTTCTCTTGGCAATGACCTCTGTGATCCCAGCTTAGAAAAAAAGGAGGGAGGGAGACCAGGACAGCTCAGCAGGTTGAGTGCTTGCCTTGCAACCGCGAGGTCCAGGGATTAAATGCTGGCCCGGCTCATGCAAACCCATATGCTGAACAGCAGTGCAGCTGGGGTTCTTGTCTCCCTTGCAGGAGGCCCCCAGTTCGGTTCCCACCCCGAGCAGCCCCACGTCCACCTGTGTGGAATGAAACTGTGTCACAACTAATGATGTACAACTATGGAGACTGCTCTGGGCCCTCCCCCCTTTTCTCTCTCTCTCTCTTTCTCTCTCTCTCCTTCTCTCAAACACTAAAATTAATCTTTAAAAAATATAAACAAGAAAAGAGGAGGGAAGCCCTTAGGCGGGAAGTAGGGGCCGTAGGTTAATGTGATTTCTTTTTGTTGTCAATACCTATTTTCTGAGCTAAATAGAACTGTTGGCAGAGGCATTCTGAGGGAGAGTTGATGAATGACGCTCTCCCAGCGTGTCAGGCTGCCTCCTAACCCCCGAATGTTCATTCCTGCATCTTGTCTCTTGTCTCCCACTTCCCTCTCCTCACCGCAGCCCTGCCCTCTAGCAGCAACTCAGGGGTGCAGACAGGTTGCAATTCAAGAGGCATCTTTGCTCCCAAATAATACGGTACTTCTGCGCCAGTCCCAAGGTCACAATAAAAAATGTCAACTGAAAAAAAGAAACCCCTTTAATTTTTATTAAACTGCCTGACTTTTCCAGGGCTCTTTAGCTTGAATCGTGGTTAAATGGTAATTGGACACTTAAGGAATGGCCCCAACTCTCTGGAGTGAATCGATGGATTTGTTAAAGAACCAGAATAAGAAAAAAAATATATACTGGAAGGGAAGTTCACCAAAATATTACCAGTGCCTCTATGAAGCGAGTTACTAGTGATGCTTTTATTTCTTGCTTTACACTTCCCAGGTTTTTGTTTGTCTTTTTGTTTTTTCCCCTGCATTTTCAACAATGCACGTGTATTCACTCTTTTTTGTCAGAAAAAAAGTTTTGTTATTTTTTAAATTCTGGAAAGCAATATGTAAAGGTATACTTGCAGTACTATCCTAGCTGTGTAACAATGTGTTTCAAAATTTAGTGAGGAGAAATAAGCCAAAATATTTATAATCTCTGATTCTAGGCAAAAAAAATATATATATGGCTGATGTTTTTTCTTTATATTTTTATATATTTTTCACATTTTCCCTAAGGACCCTGTAGACAGGGGTACCCAACCTTGTGGCTTCCCCCTGGCCCACACTGGAAGAAGAATTATCTTGAGCCACACTTAGAATACAGTAAGGATAGCTGATGAGTTAAAGAAAGAAAAGAAAGAAGAAAGAAAGAAAGAAGAAAGATGAAAGAAAGAAAGAAGAAAGATGAAAGAAAGGAAGGAAGGAAGGAAGAAAGAAAGAAAGAAAGAAAGAAAGAAAGAAAGAAAGAAAGAAAGAAAAGAAAATTGCAAAAAAACTCATGATATTTTAAGAAAGTTTATGAATTTGTGTGGGGCCACATTCAGAGCCGTCCTGGGCCATGCGGGTTGGACACGCTTGGTTTAATGTGCTCCATAGCTGGAGTCGTTTTGATGGGATCAGTCTCTTATTAGCATAATGAGATGTCACACCTGGGACAGCATGATGATCCTTTTACTTAGGAAGTCGCCATCTAACTCCATTTGAAAATGGTTTCAAATGCAGTAGTTGGAGGTTAAGAGGAAGTCTGGTGAAGGGGCTCATGTGGGAAGGTCAGCATTACCTCCTAATTCCACGAGTCATCTAGCTCTTTGTTCACCTTTGGGCTTTGTGAGCGGATCCTGTGCAGCACAGCTGATGGCTCGGCCAGCTGCATCTAATTTGAGACCTTGTTCCGTTAAATATTCCAGTCAAGGTCTTTGGCAAACCTATGAATTAATCTGTTATGCCAGATCATTTTCTTAACATATAAAGAGTTCTGAATTTAGAGCTTGGTTTTAAACCAGAATTCTTTGCTTTAAAGGAAAATGTTAATTTAAAAAGGGGGGAGGGGGAGAGGAAATTTTTCTAGGAAAAGGAACTGTAACTGTAAATTGCAGATATAAATCAGAACAGCTTACCAGCATCAAAAAAATAAAATAAATAAATCTGTTTATGGAGCTAAACATTTCTTCTTTGACAGGATACAGTAACTGCAATATGGTGACACACACCAAATACCAGGCTCCAATAATAGCTGCGTATCAATTGGAAAGTATTTTTATCATGTGTGTGCTAGCTCCCCAGCCGTAGCCTTTATAAAGCAGAACAAAAATGTGTGATCACTCTGGCCCAGATTCAGAGAAAGAAATGATGGATTGTTTGATCCCTAGAAGCATCGATGCTGCTTAATGGGTCCTTAGTGCCGAGAATAATGAAGGAGAAAACCCTGCGTGTCGTCTGATAACCTCTGTGGCTAAGGAGAAGAATTTGGGAGAGAACTGAGTAGAACGAGAAAAGAGGAAATATAATTCCCCAATTAATCTCACTCTGCTTCTGGATGGCACCGAATATTAAAAACTGGCATGCCCCACATTCACATTCTTCCTCTCCATCCTGTCTCCTATCCATCTCTGTCAGATTGTCCCTGTAGAATGGGGACAGGATTCCCTAAGGACCTGTGAGAGAGAGGAGAAGAGAATGAGCCCTCCTTACATTTTGCGATATTTGTTTCCGTTTTCCCCTGAAGGTCACCTCTAGGTGTTTCTATGAGGTTGGAGGTGTTCCCACAGTCGTTTTCCATATACCCACACTCTGCCATTCGTCTTGAAAAGCACAGCCTAATTCCCATGCCCTTGCGTGTGTGGATTGGACTTAGTAACTCCCTTCTAACTAGCAAAAAAAAGGGCAGAAAGGGGCATGTGCAAGTTCTGAGAGTTAGCCTTAAGTCATAGTGTGTATGTCTCTCTCTCTCTCTCTCTCTCTCTCTCTCTCATCACTCAGTCTCAGGGAAGCCAATAGCCTTGTGGTGAGAACTTTCAAACAGTCCTGTGAAGAAACCTGTGCGGGAAGAAACTTCTACCAAGAACCTGCGGGGAGCTCAGACCTGCTGCCCACCACCACACAGCTGAGCTGTCTTGGAAGCAGCCCCAGCCCCAGTCGAGCCTTCAGACAACTGTGGCCCCAACCACAGCTAGCTGCATCCTCAGGAGAAGCTCTGGGCAAGAATCGTCCTCCCAGCCGCTCCCTCTTCCTAAGAAACTCCGTGACATCATCCAGGTTTCTTGATCTAACTGCTAAGATAATGTCTTTGATAACTTGGCGGTTTGTTTTTCACTTTTTCTCTTGAGGGCTGGACAAGAATACGTTCCCCTTGAGCACATTGATAACCAACCCTTGGGCGTGTGTTCTGACTGCCGTGGAGCTGTGGGCTCCCTCGTGTTCATATCCCTGACATAGAGCTATGCTCCCAGACTGCTTTTGGACGCATTGAATTATTTTAATAGCTTCCAGCCATTGGTTGTCATGGGGGTTTTGTACACAGCAGCCACCATCTTCATTGTCTCCTTGTTCTCCAGGTTTGTCAGAAGTGGCCTATCAGTGCCCCAGAGGACTCAGTAGTAGCAGCGATGCCGATGTCCTGATTAGAATGGATGACTTTAATCACTTAGATCCAGTGGGTTTAAAAACTGGATTAGTAGCTGGGATCTGAGTTCCTCTCGGTAAGATAACGGTCTCTGTTTGGAAAAATACCTTGATGAGTCTCCAGGGGAAAAGATAAGGCCCCTTAAAGACATTAACTTTTCCAGGAGTAAAGAGAGCACTTGGCTAACCATTGGTATATTTAAGGAACTTCCTGTAACAGTAGAAGTAGTGGTAGGAAGAAGGGAAAGGTGACTAAGAGAGGCGAAAGCACGCCTTGGAAATAGCCAGGGGTCTTTACAGAACAAGATTTTCTAGTGTTACATTTTTAGCAATTTGAATTTTTGCAATGTAAATCCCATCATAAATCCCAACACAAATCCTGACATAAAATGCTCTAATTATGCAAGAGATTCGTTTAACGGAAATTAGAAAGAAAGGGCTGACAAGGTGTGGGAACTGAAACAAGCGAGGATGAATTCAGCAGGACCAGGAGCCCAGGGCTGGGGTGATTCACCCCAGAATGTAGAGACCTCTTGGAAACAGCATTGGACTTCTCAAAATCTGTGGTCAGCAGGTCTGGTTCCTGCAAGACAACCCAGCTGACACCTGCGTTGCTCATCTCATCAAGTGATTATAAGTCCTAACTATGGAGTTCTGCTCATGTTCACATATGTCCCTTCATTTGTATGCTCAGAATTCTCTCTCCAGCGTATGATGTTAGCACACTTCATTTTTCATGACTTCATCTAAAACATATACCTAGTGCATCTCACCGTATAATATGACAGCCCCTTTGATGTGCGGGATGTGTGTTTCTTGGCTTTTTCGAAAGTGTTACATGCTTTAATCACGTGACAACTCTATGAGGTAGACCCTAGTATAACTCATCACTTTACAGATAAAGAAACTGAGACTTTGATAAAGTTGCACAAATGTCCAAAGACACACAGCTAACAAGAGGGTTCAAATCGGGACTTGTTTCGCTGAACTGCCTAAACAGCGAAATGCAGTGCTGAGCTTCTTTCTCGCTGAAGATCCCAGCAGAACACAAAGGCCTGATACTAAAGCAGTGGATGGGGCACCAAACAGAAACCAACAGGGCCAACGCGATGAAAACACCGTGTGGCAGAATCCCTGGAACAGCGGAGGTCATTGTCACCAGAGGTCATTTGGGAAGGCTTTGAGCTGGGTGACAGGAAATATTCTGGGCATGGAAATAGCGGGGTGGTTACAACCAGAGAGGTGGGAAGGATCTGGCCTGTTCGCAGAGAAAACCGGCCCGTCTAGGGCATAGGACAGAGACTGGTGTGCTGGGAAAGAAGGGTGGAGAGAAGAGGACAAGTCATGGAGGCGCTGGCCTTCTAGGTGACGAGCTTGCTTGGTGATGCTGGGGACAGGACCGAGGACAGGGCAGGGATAACTGAGGATTCCAGCTTGAGCAACCAGGCGATTCCACAAACCATAGAAAATGAGAGGGGATTCATTTAATTTACCTCTTTATACTATCTCCTTCTAGAAATGCCTCACGCCTATACAGACAATGAAAACTGCCCCTGACTTGCCCAAGCCCCAGCTGATTTTACCAATGAAAACAAATTTTTTTTAAAGGAAAAGACAGGAAGGAAAGACACAATGTTGAGATAGTCCCCGCATTGGCGTTTCACCTGACACCTCTCTCCCCCTTACATTTCACCACTGGTTTTGAGAAGGGAGGCCCCACAGTCACAGCAAAAATTTCCGTGTAACAGAAAGTCTTCCTCCCTCCAACCAATGACCCACTTCTGAGAAGTTCAACTCAAAATAAGTGGATACTGGATTCAAATGCCTACCCAACCAAGAGAGTCCCTTAAACGATGTGTGTGCAATTGTGTGCGTGCCTCTCCCCTAACGTCCATAAGCAGAGAACTGCACAGCCGTGGAACGCACAGGACTGGGAAGAACGCCCTTTTCAGCGTGTTGGTATCAAACAGGAGCAGTGCCCCTCCTCACACAGGGAAAACCTACCGTGTTCGATAGGCACCCGCAGGAGGATTTCGGTCCCTGCGAGGACCGTTAGGGCGTTGATGCTCAGGTAGCCTCCCGGGCTCTGTTGATCGCTGACCGCCTCTAACCTGCCTCGGATCTGCTGTTCCCCTCGCCTTCTCTGGCTCCAGCTCTCATCCCTGGGCTTGCGGCTGAGAAATGTTTCCCACAAGGGTTTTTTGACCCCGGTGAATTTGGGGGCCTTTCCCCCAGTTAGATGACACCGCTACAGACATAACTTTAAACAACGCTGCTGTACCTTAAAGTTATTTAAGAAAATGATATCGCATTTATAAAGCCATTTTTTAAAGCAGGCTTCAAAATGCCAGTGGCCTTCCTTAATGAGGCTATTTGCATACACACGCGTGCAAATGGCATGTCTGGGGCCTGCAGACTCGAAATGCCGAGTCAGAGGTCAGCGGCCGGGGGGTGAGGTTTAAGAAATGCCGACTCAGCCACTCCACACGGAAACCAATCTGGCCTTTACGCTTTTTCTCAGGAGAATTGGAAATAACATTCATTAGAGAAATCCACTTCCCTCCAACTCCAAGGGGACTTCAACTTTCCAATTGTACTTAAATACAGTATCTCTGGTAACAGTTACCCTAAGGGAGCGCTTCTTTCTTCTGATAACACTCAAGGCATCTTCAAAGGCTCTGCCTGATAGAAACGATAGGAAAATTGCATTCGCGCAAGAATTCATCCTTACGTACCAATTACTTTTGATGTGTCATATGTATGTAGTATTATCATCTACAAACGTTCCAAACCTTTAAAGAGTCAATGGGTTTTTATTTTGAGCTCCACTTGAAAGATAACTTCTTATTATAAAGAAATGAACAGTTTATGCATTTTAGAATGTGTGTGGATACACACAAACATACGTGCATATATTTATATGTATCGGCACACATATACACATATATGTATGTAAGGTTACTTGTGTGTTATATGGTACAGAGCTTAAGAGTGTGGCTTCTGGATTCAAACTAACATGATGTGACTTCTCCCTCCCGTGTGACGTTGTGTAAGTTACTTAACCTCTCTGCTTCTCCGTTTCCTAATCTATAAAACGGGAACATTAATAGCAACCACCTGGGAGAGTTGCATGATGATTAAATGAGTTAAAAATATTTAGTGCTTAAAACAGGCACAGAGTAAGTGCTCAATGATCTTAGCTAGGTTTTTAGTAGTCCAAAGAATCAATTTTTTTTTTTTTAATTAAATCTTTGGCAAAAAAAGAACCTTTTAAGTGGTGGGTGTGTTTTACAATGTGCCCAACAGTAACGGTAGCAGCAGCATTGCTATTTTGTGCGCTTACAGGAGAATGTGAATAAACAGTGGTCCTCTATTGTCACCGCCTCTGGGTCCAAGGTCAGCGCTTCCGATGGCTAATGTCCCGTGGCCACGCCACCCCCTAAAGCCTTCAGCTTTAAAAAGGTGAGTGACATAGTTACATCAGCTCAGAGAAAGCTGTGGCAGCTGCCGTGGCTTGCGGTCATTTTTGGGGGGTGGTCCTGAGGGTGGCAGGTCACTCTTTTTATTATTATTATTTTTCATTCTTCTTTTTGTTGTCAGTGTAGGTGGAAGGAGAGAAAGAATGTGAAGTTTGTAGGATGAGCAGGCATAGCCCAGCAGGGTTGAAATTTCAGGAAGGGCTATTGGAGGCAGACGATAGTGAGTCTGCTTGTTTTGAAATCGAGAGTAGAGGGTGGTTGATGGTGGTGGTGGTCGTGGCGGGGAGTCTTTCTACAGTTTTTTATTAGTATCTCCGAAGTTAAACAGCTACCTTTAACTTTAAAGAAATGTGGACTCAGTAAGTGAAGAAAGGAAGGGGAAATAAGGACGGCTTCTCCTCATGGGGCTCCATTCTTCCTCCCACCCCACCACGCAGGGACGGCCCAGGGGAGGTCTTAGAGGGGCCTGAAGTTGGGCCCACATGTCTACATTTGGGTCTCCAGACAGCTCTGAGGAAATGACGGGGTGTACTTATACTCATTTTTAATAGACTTTATTTTCAGAACGGCTTTAGATTTGCAGATTAATTGAGTTGTTAGTCCAGAAGGTTCAGGTGTGTTAAGTTTCCCCATTATTCACCTCTAATAATAGTACCATACATTTGTTACAATTAATGAACCAGTACTGATAGATTGTTATTAACTGAAGTCCATACTTTTCTCAGATTACCTTAGTTTTTACCTAATGCCCCTCCCCCCCCTTTTTTTTATAACCTATTGTCTATACTTCTTTCAGATTGCCTTAGTTTCACTTACTATCCCAGGACACCACATTATATTTACGTGCCGTGTCTCCTTAGGTCCCTCTTGGCTGTGACATTTTCTGAGACTCTCCTGGATTCTTATGACCTGGACAGTTGAGAAGAATAGTGGTCATTATTGTGATAAGACTGGGGTTACGGGTGATGAGGAGGAAGACCACGGAGATAAAGGGCCGTTTCCATTACATCTTATCAAGAGAACATGCTACCAACATGATGTATGACCTCGCTCACCAGGAGGAAGCAGTTTGTCATCTCTCCACTGTCAAGTGCCTCTACCCGCTCCTACCCCCCATCCACACAGAGCTCTTTGGAGAGAAGCCACTGTGCACGGCCCCCAGTGAAGGGGTGGAGGGTTATGCACCCCCACTTGAGGACAGAGTGGCTCCAGAAATCATTTGGAACTCCTCTACAAGAAAGATTTGGAATAGTCACTTTTCAAGTGAGATAATTTTGAAGAAAACTGGCCAAAGAGAAAATTATGGTCAACAGATGTGTAGAGAAGAAGAGGAAGTATGGAAAACAAGAAAAGAAAAAGAGTCTAAGAATAACTTTTCATCTAGTTTGGGAAATTACCTGAATAGTCAGATATGTACTCAGAAATATGTCCAGAAATGTCTGTGGCTGCAATGCTCATAAAAACAGAAAGCATGGAAACCATTCAAACAAATCATGAAACGTTCATATACCTGTTAAATCAAAAACATGTTTATATGTGTATACATGGGACTATTGGCATAGAAATATAGTAATGGTATAATGGTGAATGAATTATATAGAAGTATGAATATACATATAAGTACATGCACATATGTATTTATATAAGTACAGATATATACATATATATATATATAAATTCACTTACAATATAAGTGTATTATATACACACATGTGTGCGTATTTGCGTGTAATCATATAATGTCTGGAAATGTAGCTAATACAAAAAAATTACGGTCATTATCTCTAGCTGATATGATTATATATTATTTAGAATATTCTTTTTTAATACCTATCCCTTCGATTTTCTTCAGTAACTTTTTATTTATCTACATACATAACATAAAAATTAAAATAAAATTGCTTAAAGCAAAAGCTTTACTGACAAACACTAGCACATAGCATTAGTGATCCAGGTCACCACAACCTCACTATAAGCTTTTCTTTTTTTAAGATTTATTTTATTTTTTTGAGTGAAGGTGAGAGAGAGAGAGAAAAGGAGGAGGGCCCAGTCTCCATAGTTGTACATCATTAACTGTGACATGGTTTCATTACACACAGGTGCATGTGGAGCCGTGCAGGGCAGGATTTGAACCAGGGGCCTCCAGCACGGGAGGGGAGAAGCTTTGCGGCCATTCTGGCGGTTACCACTTGTGCAGCATTTCAGCATATGGAGTTGCATGGGCCGGGGCTGGGATTCAAACCCCAGACCTTGCGATTATGAGACAAGTGCTCAACTGCTGAGCTAACCTGACATCCCAACATTAACTTGTTAAATGCCTCTAATAGGGTGTGGAAGACAGAAGGAGGGTAAGAACTTCCATTCTTGTTTTTTACGCTGTTTCCTCCGAGACCACTAATCACAACTACAGATAGTTCTCTATCCATTGTTGCATCTTGGACTCTGAGACCCCCCCCCAGAACAAAGGGCAGTGTTGCTCCAGCCTTTCCCCGTCTTCTCGGTTGCCCCCGTGTCTTCCTTCAGCCCTCCGCTGCCTCTGCAAACCCTGCAGGTCTCTTCTGGGCCTCCCACCTCCTGCCTGCTTCCTCCCACCCACCCTGACTTGCCTGGTGCACCTTCCTCCTCCGGCTACTTGAAGCTACCACAACATAGTAGGTTCCTCCGCATGGCCATATAAGGCCCTTCATCTTGCATAGGTCTCGTCAACGTTAACCTACCCCCTCCTTCCAAACAAGAAGAGGGGGCACTACCGCCAAATTCTGAGCACGCCATGTGCGGGCTCCCTCTAGTGCCTCTCTTCCTGACTCCTCTGGCCTCACCTCTGTACCTTCTCCTCAGCTCCCCGTTTTCTCACCCTTCTCTGAGAGCCCCTGTGGCCTATCAGCTGGTTCTTAGTGGCAGCTCCCTTGGACTG
Organism: Craseonycteris thonglongyai; assembly: GCA_004027555.1. Classification (NCBI taxonomy): domain Eukaryota; kingdom Metazoa; phylum Chordata; class Mammalia; order Chiroptera; family Craseonycteridae; genus Craseonycteris; species Craseonycteris thonglongyai. The sequence goes on along the minus strand of PVKE010000568.1, from coordinate 38,987 downwards.
TTCTATTGTCATTATATGCCCTACGAGTAGGGCCCACTTTTCTCCTAGTCAAAGCCTCTTGGTGCTTACGATATTGCAATGCACACCTTTGACTCTCACTAAACATTTGTTGATGGTCATGACTAGGTGACAGTGACAATGAGAAATAACTAAAGGTGTGGCAAGCTCTGGTGCCCCCCCACCTGACTCACCCTGGGCTCCTCACTCACCTTTTCTGGGTCGGCTTCCTTGTGTAAAACAGGAAGGATGATGGCACGTCCTCTGTAGAGCTGGGACAGCAAGGAGACGAGCGAGTCGCGGGAAGCATCGTTGTTTGCATGTAGTGGAACAAGCTTGACAGTTGACATCATCAGCCGGTGTGTGAACACTGCCTTCAGACTCCCCTGGGCTGTGAGCACAAGGCTGTCTCTCAGATCACTGCTATGCCCACAAGATTGGGAAATGCAAACACTGACGAGGTTCTAGAATGGTGTTTTGTAGCTGCTTTAACATCTACCCAGGATTTGTCCTAATCCAGTAGGGTGCAATGACAGACATGGGACAATTGCCTATGGAAGAAGTTTACTGGTCACTGTTTCCAAGAGGTAGGGACACACCATGCCATGAGGCCACATGGGGCAGCACCGGGGTTGGGCAGGCATCAGAAGGAGCAAGGAGAAGCCAGGGCAAAGGCCTTTATTACTATCTTGGCAAGTTGGTAGGTGATGATGTCCTTTATCGGGCAGGAAGTGATGCACAGATGGGGCTTGTGGTTGGAGAGGGCTTGTCACATGAGTTTTGCACACCCGCCAAAAACCTCAGGATGGTGACTACCTGGGCTGTTAGTTTGGCCCCTGATTTCTGATGCCCAGTCATCAGCTACAGAATCTCAGGACTGATTATGAACCAAGTCGGTCGGTCTCCATGATTGCACTTCCCTTTAGTTTTCAGGGGCGACCTCCCACCCCTTCGGTGCCTGCATCTCTTCCTCTCTGGCAGTGGCGTGATGAGGGCCTGGGGTTAGGGTCCAGCTCCTTTTCTTTGGCCCGTTGGGGTTCACCTCTCCAGTCCTCTAGGCTTTGACTCCGCATCCAGTACACCGGACAAAAGGTGGTCTCCGTTGTTCACTTTCTTCCCTGTACGAGGGTGCTCCTTCTCACAGACCAGCACAGAAACTTGGAAAACAAGAAACGTGAAGGCTGTGTTGCCATGTCAACCCAAGGCAGAGCAGGCTTTTCAGCGTCTCGCACTAACTCTTTCTCGCTTAGGGACTGGCAGGTCCTGGAAAAAAAGTGTTTTGCCCACCGAAAAGTCTTTGGGCCATTATTGAAGACACCTGAACTTTGTCCCCACAGCTAGGCCGTCCTGTGGCTTGGGTGAGCCCCTAAGTGAGAGCTGGTGACGTTATGTCACCATCAAGACAAGACCAACCAGGGCCCAGCACGCTTCCCCCTGTCTCCTTTCTAAAGAGAAGCCCTACTTAATAGCCCCACCGGCCCATGACTGTGTAATTACAGGAAATCCTGGCTCCACTCAGCTGAAAAGAAAGGATTCCGAAGAAGGATTTCAGGTTCTTCGACTGCTTCCTCCTCTCTCGTCTGGCTCTGCCCTCGTTCGCCTGTCTTCTCTGCACGCTCCTTCTGTGACGCTTCTCCCCCCACCGCCCTCTGAACAGGCGGCCTCTCAGAAGCAGCCTTCCACTCTGAATTGATTGAACTTCCTTTTTCTCTTTTTCCATAAGGAGAAAAATAATAGTTTTATGATATAACCTTTGCTTCGCTGTTTTATTTTTTGCTATGTCTTTGTTTCCCCAAGGTAGGAAAATGGACTGGTAGGTAGCAATATCTCTGACTTGGATTTCTGCTCCCTTTTATGGGGTTGGGGAGTGGCTTCTGACCTGCTTCTACCCTTCAGTGATGGTGGCAGCAGCGGCAAGGAGGGGACTGACCGTGACTTTTTGAGGGGCCACGTTAGTTCTGAGCCAGATGACAGATTCCACAGGAGCCCTGGAATTGACATCCCAGTCGTTACCTTTTGGGGACTTGGGCTTTTACTTTCAGGAATCTGCATACCTCTTCGGCTTAGCCTTGGTGTCGTGCTGGGGCCGGAGTAGATGGGGCAGAACAAAGTGGTACAAGAAGCACTTGCATGAGTGAGCCCAGAAGGGGCCAACCAAACCCTCCCACGGTCCAGTGACAGAATTGACCCCAGCATACGCTGCAGACCACCACGCCGCTGCGTCTTGCTGCGTTTGACTGAAGCAAATACAAATCGGTTTCCATTTTCCCTGACATTCATTATTTGGGGGGAGGGGCTGTCAGGGGAAGGCGCATTAGCCACAAATATGACAAGGTTAAAGGACACTGGGTCTGGTCTTGAGGCATTGCATTCAGCAGCTCACTTCCTGGGTTCATCCATCAATAGTATTGACTAGACCGAGCTTCAGGTTGGAGTCGTTTCTATAAAGCGATTTAGCCTGTGCCACAGAAATGGTGTGTTGGGGATAAAATATCTGAAGCCAGTCGTCTGTAAGAAACATTTTGGGAAACGGTCTTGAATCTTAAAAATAGAACTTGAAGTGTTTGCAGCCAGGAAAATGCTCGCATAGATTCACAGACAGAAATGTCTGGAGTGGCTTCTGGGTCTGTGGAGATTGGAGGGTGGGGGTATGGCTCCCCGTTTGCGAGCCCATCTGAGACCATCAGCAAAACGCTCTCCAGGCCTGAGCGGCCAAGCTGGGCCCACAGAGTGGCACTTTCCCCTTCCTCTATCCCCCTGCTCTGCTCTCCAAGCCTGAGTTCGCAGTCACAACAGTGGAATGGCCGGGGCCATCTTCATGCACGTGTGACCAGCCACATCCTCCCTCAGCTCGGCTCTGCCCTGTCAGAGCTAAAGAGAGAAGTAAATCCCGTCTTTGCCAGAACGGATTCCCGGACCTCTGTTGTGGGGCAGGAAGGAGAAAGCAAACGAAGGAAGCTGAGAGGCAGGCGGGCAGGGGAGGTGGAAAGACGTTTTCATAAAGGCTGAGTCGATGGAGCTAACCAAGACTGGGGAGAGAACGGGAAGCGGGGAGGATCCGGCCCGGAGGCTGCAGAGCGTCACGGGCTGCTAAGTGCATGGCTCTTCAGTGCAGGAGGAGAGAAGGGGGGCTGAGAAGCGTGCTTGGGAGCTATGAGGGGTGAGCCAATGGGAGATGCGTTCGCAGCCTCACCGGTGTCAAGGTGAAGTCCGGCCGTTGTCGCTATGACGAGAGCAGTGACATGGCCGGACGCTTTCGGGACAGCCGTTGTATATGGCTATTACCAGAATGCTCCATGTGAGTCGTGTTCAGCCTGCAGCCTGTGACCCAGCATGTGACCCAGGGTGGCTTGGAATGTGGCCCAACGCAAGTTCATAAACTTTCTTACAAGATTATGAGACTTTTTCGCACTTTTCTTTAGCTCATCAGCTATCTTTAGTGTGAGTGTAGTTTATGTGTGGTGCAAGACAATTCTTCTTCCAGTGTGGCCCGGAGAAGCCAGAAGGTGGGACACCCATGTTCTACGTAAACGAAGGCTCTTTTTCCGATTGAGTAAATTGCTTCTCTGATTCCTGCCTGTTCATCCCATGTCTCAGCCCTGAGATAACACAGACCAAGGCTGCCCTGCCTTCCACGTGGGTAACCTTCCAAACATCTGAAGCTAATTCCCATTTCTCTCTTTGCTTTTCTTCCTCATGCCTTAGAGAAGGGTTTTGCAGATGCTGTTTCTTCTGCCTAGAACACCTTTCCCTTCCATGTTCTTCATGTTCCAAATGAGGTTCCTCCTCCTTCAAGGTGCCTTCCCATGTCTGAGTAGTTTATACAGCTTTACCCATGTTCTTTATGGATAAGGACAAGGATAAAAAGAACACCATGCAGGTCCTCGTAGCCACTTGTAGGTGTAACCATTTAGCGTGACTGATTCATCTTGGTAACCTGCTGCCAATCACCGTACTTCTTGAGGGAATTGGGTGGAATACAGAAGATGGGTGGTCTGTGGGCCTAAAGCGAAGGCCTTCTTCAAAAGCATATAGTGCTTCCCTTGGAGAAAGGAGGATTTGGAGCAAGGAGACAGGTGGAAAGAGTTGGTCTTTTCAAACACCTGTAGACAAACAGTAATGCCTAATTTCACAGCTAATGTTTTCGGCCCTGCTCACTCCTTCGAAAGAGAAGGTTTCTGGGGTTCTCACTCAGCTTTCATTCTCTCCTGTGTTGTAGAGAATCTTATTAATGGGGGGACTGAAAAACCAAAGACAAAGAAGCAAGAGAGGGTAAGTCAAGCCAGGAACAAAGAAATAAGGCAGGGAGTGAAGATGGGACAGAGGCCAACAAATCCTTTGGTCTGCACGTGGGCAGAAGGTCCCTAGCAAAAGAAGAGAGGAGACAGGTTTCAGCAGAAGTCACCAGAAGAAATGTAAAAGGAGCTGCATCTAAAGGGAATTTGCTTTACACTGAAAATGTTCTTTTATTTAGCGTTTTCTGATGAGACTGAATAAAGACTTCAGGGGCTTTTCGTATCGTTTTTCTTCAGACTTCTGGTTCTTTCACTGACACACGGCCCAGAGCCCAAGCTGTGTGGGATCGCACTTGTAACTGGGTTAAGTTTCGGTTTGGGTGGGGGGCTGGGTTAACCACTAAATCCATGGGTGTTCCGGTGTGTGGGACAGTGAATGGCACCTCAGTGTGGCACATGGCCACCCCAAGCAAGGGGGCAGCTGTTACGTAGAGGCCGGAAGGCTTCATCTATACCTGTGTGGAAGGGTCAGGCGTGGGTGCAGCAGGTCTCAGCAGCCCATGGATGGATGGTGAAAATGTCCGCTTCCTATAATTACGGCCTATTTCTCCTTACTTCCCAAACTGAACAACCTTCACCTAGATACTTGGCCCAAGGGACGGATTATTTGGGAACAAGACCAGAGGGACAATGTTCTTATTATGATTATTTTTTTATAAACTAGCAGTGGAAATGGTACCTGGGATAGAAAACGTATCCTTTTCCCTCTTGGGTCACTGAGCACCATGAAAGCTCTCTCATCAGTGAACTCGCGTTGCCACCTCTACTTGTCCCTAGAAACGCTCTCATCATAAGAGAATAGGCACAGTATCCTGGCTCTCCAAAATGTAGAAGGATGAGCTATTCCTATCAAATTTTGGCCAAGTGTTCTTACTTTGACATCTCCTTTTTAAATTTAATTGTACAAAAAAAGGAACGTTGACATTCTCTAGCTGTCCAAAAGAAAGGTGGTTTATACACCCTCCCCAATAGGCTTTCACAATTACTTTTCAGGGTAGCAGCGACCAAAAATATGAAAGACATTGTGTGGTAATACATGGCAGAAGGGACCTTGACGATCATTCCCTATCAGACCTTCCTCAGAGTACACACATTCTGCTTCTGCTACACTCATCTGGTCTTCTTGCAGGTTACTAAGCTCACTTTTCCACCTTCTGTATAGAACAGTTAGCATGAAAACCAAAATTAGAAGCTTGGAATTGTGTAGTTTCAATAATCTTCCCAGACGGCTTCACCAGCACTGGCCCCAGCTTTTCAGGAATAAGGTCATTTTGAATTAATTTATTATTGGTCTGTTGAAACTATTTCAATTTGCTACCAAGTCTTGACTTCATGTCACCATTAAATTTGACTTTAAAAAATTGCAGAAAGCTTTTTACCACATTCTCTCTGTTTCTAAGAGACCAGATGGCGATACGCTAACATGGTAACAGTGATTATCTCTGAAAGGTAGCATTAGACAATTTTAATTTTCTTCTCTTAGATAATATGTGTAGCAAGATGTCTAATAAGAAAAGAAATTAAATGTAATTTTTACAATATCTTTTTAAATAAATTATGCAAAGAAACCATTTTCCTTGCAGTCCCAGGATTGCTGGAGGAGGTGGAGTACATGTTTCTCTACCACCCTCACATGTGTTCTAGATTGTTCATAAAAGGATCAAAAGCGAAAACGCAGCAAAATAAGAGTAGACAGAGGACAATAAGAAATTGTGCTTGGAGACATACAAAAAACGAATTATAAGTGTCTGAGTAGTTTAAGCTGGGTCTGGGCAAATATTTGACCCACTTAGGTCAAAAGCCATACTTAAAAAAAAGAAAAAAGGAAAAACAAAACACTTAGTGGCAATTCTAAACAAAAGTATTTTATCTGCATCAATGTCCACTCCATACAGATAGAAAATTGGCCCAGAGAGCTGAAAGGAAAACAACACAACGCAAAACAAAACAAAACAAAAAACAGAAGCATTCTCGTTCTCTCTTCTCTCGGTCTCCTGCTCGGAATGTGAGCACAGGAGAGACTAAAATAAAACGCAGGCGACTGGCGTTTCCATAGGCATTATCTGAGGCAACCAAGGAAAGGCTGAGTGGGTGGTGGGTGAATAGATATTAAGAATAAAGTCTGCCACTGGTCACTGAACTGCCTGTGGATCTGTCCCTGTGGAGGGGTGTAAGGGCCGTCTGTCAGGGGGCAGTGCGGTGTGACCATCGGAGGGGCGGCTGGGTGACTGAGTGACTCATCAGAACACAACCACTGAGCACTGTTGGTCTAAGGACAAGTCTGAGGGATGGCATGTCGCACACAGACCATGAGGAGAATCCAGGACAGTGTGTAGGCAAGAGGTGGCGTCTGGGTGTTGGTAGCAGTGTTTTGTGAATGATGGGCCGTTGTTAACGAAGGCCGCTGCCTGAAACAGCCAGAACAAGTCCACGTTTAAATGGAGTTAACGAATATCCTTATTAAAAAGGATTTGGAGCTAAAAGGCAGGTTGCTTCAAAGCAGGCAAAATGCTCTATTTAAGATTCTCACTTGGCAGGCACTTGATCAGCCTAACGACGAGGAGGATGCTGGTGGTATTAGAAACGCCTGCATGAAAGACACGGAGTGCAACTGCATTCAGTTCAAAGCTCAGGTAAACTGGAAATAATAAGGATTGTCTTAAGATGCAGAGTTTCGGTTCTTTGCAGCTTTTCTGTCCATGGCTTTCCAGGAGTTCAGACTCAGGTGCAGTGAGTGGAGAACAATCACCTCAGACGTGAGCACAGACACCAGATCCTCCAGCAGAGAGCTCAGTGAAGCCCAGCACCTCCGGCAGCACCGGTGAGCGTGCCGTCGCGGGCAGACCCAGCACACACACAGCAAGCACGCAGGACAGCCCTGCCGTCGGCCACACACGGCGTGGGATTCGTGAACCAGAATGCTGGAAGGACCCACGGGAAGCCCGTGTGGAGAGTTTGCCTTTGTGGAAGCAAAACCCACCCGGTGAGTGTTTGAAGCAAACTCATGATGGCATGTGAAGAGGTGGATAACATGCGACAGAGAAGCTGAAGAGGAAACCCAAAACCTGTTCTACTCCCGGGGAAGAATTCAGCCTCCCACTCACGCCCTCTCCACAGCTCACGTGAAAGTCGTATCGGGGGGTCTGAATTATTGAGCTAATTACCTCACTTCCTCATTCACTCTGATCGCGTATACTTAGTACTATTATTATTTTATTATGTTTAATAAAATAGCAACTTTGTGCTTGTGATAAGAGGGCTCCTTTTTTGATTTGAGCAGAATGGTGAATGTGTTGTTGAACACACGAGGGATGCTCCACAACTATCAGTGTGGGTCCCCTACCCCCAGCTACTGTCCTTAGCCAGTGCGACCGGAGGCAGGGAGGCCGTGTCTAAGTCTCTCGGGCCGTTTTCTCACAAACAATAAGAAGGAGGCCGCAGTAGACAGACCGTCGGGAACCAGGAATTGGCATTCAGGGCCTCCATTCCTCTGCTGGACACCAGAGCCTCAACGTGCATTTAGAAGGGAAGTGCTAGGACTGAGTGACCTGCCCCGATGTAGGAGGAAGGGAAGAAGGAGACGCTGGGGAGGGGCTGACTTCTGTCCCTGGCACAGCTAAGGGAGGCCAGGCCGCTACCACAGCCAGAAACGCGGGTCTGTGGGTCATCCTCCCCCACATCAATCCGCCCGCTGTGCCCCAAGCCCCTGGGGTTACTGAGCTGGGTGGAACTGTTTGCTCGGCTTTGTGATTTTTTTGCTGCTTCCTCGGCTGACAAACTGTCAGCTGTCACTTCTGACGCCTGTCAGTGTCCCTGCTTCTAATCCTTTTCCTCCTTTACTTTCTAATGTGCTGCTTCTGGAACCCCCAGGAGGCCAGGTGGCTAGAAATGTATGTAAAACAGGAGTCTAGGGGGGCAACGTGCGGCCGGAGGACTATTGTGTGCTAGAAAGCAGCAGGCTGGGTGACCACCCTCTCGGCTGCTCCACGCGGCTTCTCTCATTTAATGGATTAGGTCGTCACAGATCTGACATTCAGATGGCTAAGGAGGTATTTACTCCTATTGGTATAGCAACTTCGAGAAGAAAAATGGCCCCTCGACTCATCTGGTGACGATGGTGCGTTCATTTTTAAACTAGGATTTAAAAATGTCTTGGCGGCCACCAAATTGGCTGTCCCAAAATTCACGCAAGATTTGAATTTTGCGTCATTTGTGCGGTAAAGTGTTGCCAAAGGAAAAAAAAAAAAGACAGCATGACAGCTGACCGTTCAGGGTTATTAAAAATGGAGCGCTGCACAAAAGAACAACGCGTTTTCATTGTTGAGCAATATTTTTAAAATAATAAAGGTTTGGCAGCTACCGTTGGCAATTTCCATACAAAATATGGTCGGAATAGTGATTTAACTTCATCAACTGTGAAGAGATTAATTAAAAAATTTAGGGAGACTGGATCAATTAGCGATCTTAAACACTCTGGCCATCCTTCCACAAGTTCAACACAAAACATCGAGGCAGTTCGTGAGAGTGTTGCTGAGAGTCCAGGGACATCCATTTGGCACCGTGGTCAAGAATCGGACATTTCGAGAAGCTCTTCTACAGCGTATTCTCACGAGAGATTTGCATCTTCATGCTCACAAAGTTCAATTGACTCAAGAACTGAAGTCTACGGACCCCGCACAGCGAATAGAGTTTGTTGAATCGATTATGGAACAAGTGGATGCTGGTTTTTCGAACAAAATCATCTTCAGCAATGAGGCTCATTTTCATCTTGATGGCTTGGTTAATCGACAAAATTGTTGCATTTGGGGTTCAGAAAATCCCAAATGATTGTTGAGAAACAAATGCATCCACAACGTGTCACTGTTTGGTGCAGATTTTGGGCTGGAGGCATCATCGGAACATTCTTCTTCACAAATGCGGCTGGTCAGGCAATAACAGTTAATGGTGCTCGCTATCGCAACATGATAATCCAGTTTTTTGTGCCTAAATTGCAAGATAGCCCTGGAGGCCATTTACCCGATACATAATTCCATACATAACCCTATACTGTATACTTTATGAATCAATAAAAAATTTACATTTTTTTCATTATAAACCTGTGTTTTCTATCAAAATTACTTCTTGCGTGAATTTTGGGACACCCATTAATAGCTGGCATTTATTGGGCACTTAGGGCATGTCAGGCTCTATTCTAAGCCCCTTTAATGTAACATCACTTGGAATCAGGGTGGTAGCTCTATGGATGGCCTGAACCATATTGTCATCGCCTGGGCTACAGATAGGTAATCTGAAGCTCTGGGAGGTCAGTTTTTCCAAGGCCACACAGTCACAAGCAGCAAAAAACGCAAGCTCTCTGACACTGAGTTCTTAACACTGAGCCATGCTACTCGCCGCGGCAGGACCACGGGCAGAAAGGCAGCTAACATATTTCTCTTGTTAAATGACTGAATGGGGGCTTAGGACCAACGAGCAAATCTGTTTCTATGAGGCTTTCGGGCGCAAACATGGTAGTTCGTTAGTAACACAACCCAGACTTAATGCCTCTAAGTTCACAGTATACAAGTATCAATCATTCCGGACACATGTGCTGTTTCCCCACTTGGCTCATGATGCAGAAAATCAAAACAAAGAGGAAGCACAGTTCCAAAGTTGGGGAGCGAGGTGGCTGCTGACTCAGTAATAGAAGATAATCATGGAGGCGTGTCGGTGTGTCTTGTTCTTGCCATATTTCCTCTTTCCCGGCTCCAAGGAAGTTCTCTCTGTAGGTTTCTATGGCATTACTCATTGAGCTCTGTCTCCCCCGCTCCAAAAAATAAAAATAAAAAATTTGTATGTAGAAGTTCTAGCCCCTAAGACTTCAGAATGTGACTAGGTTTGGTCATAGGCCTTTAAAGAAGCCGTGAAGCTCAGATGAGGGCGTTGGTGGTTGTTTTGGAGTCTTATATCCTTGGAAAGGGCATTTCAGCATTATAGCTTCTAGCTATTTTCTTATCTTCAATTATCTTTCCACCTGACAGATGGAAGCTGTCGTGGCTGCCTATAGGATTGCTGCAGCCCTCTCCTAAGGTTCTATCTGCGGAATTGGAGCTGCTTCCTATGGTTTAGCCGCTTCGGCCTTTGTCAGTATCCAGGTGAGATGTCTGCCGCCATCCTAATGAGATTTTCTCTGTGTGTGGGGAAGGTGGGTCAACCAGGGCTGTCCTCACACCAGGCTCACCAGACATATTGTTTGAAACAGGCAGCACCGTTGTGTTCTGTCCTGTTTGAAACGGGACGTCTGGTCACCTACACCAGGCACAACTTCAGGAGGCACATCCATGTCAGCTTTCATCACAGGTGACAGTGGGTCAAATGCTTTCCAGCATCGGCCACTCTCCTGGCCTCATTCAAGGCTTTCCACAGGGATTTGCCCAGCCCTTGGGGAAAAAATACTTCCACCAAAGCCTCCACAGAGCTGAAGGCCTCACCTGAACCCCACTGACCTTAGGCTTCAGCAGGGGGCACCCCATACAATGCAGAGAGACCGAGGTGAGGGTGGAGAACAAAAGGAATTGCTTTCTAATTGCCCTGTTCCCAGAACGCCCCCTGATTCCTCTCTCCACGTAGATTTTAGCCCGACTTGCTTAGGACTTTCTCCTCCAGAGAGCTGAACACTGCGAATTGAGAGATGATGGCTCCGGGATAAGAAGGCTGGGGCACTGTCACTGTACCACCATTTTAAACAGATTAGGCACTGAATTATTTTTTCCTGAAATAAAGCTGAATGTGTGGAATCAGTGTTCTCCATTAAAAAAAAAAAAAGGAAGAGGAATGCTAAAAACTTCAGACATGTGGCTTGCCCAGGGTCTAGAAAAATCTCCCAGCCAGCTTGCTTGTGAAACAGGGAAGCTCAGACTCCACCGTGCATGGCATGATGGTGGTCCAGGCACTGTCTCCTTCGAGAAAGTCGTCTCCAAGACACCATCTGATTAGCAAGACACCATCTGATTAAAAAGCCAAGTCCATGAAATCAACTCGCTTTGCTATGTCTGCATGCTTTATGAAGGCCTATGCTCACTGGGAAGAATGTTCCTATAAACTTGTAATGGAAAAGCAATAAAAGCCACCAGAGACATTATGAAATTTTTATTCTAATATTTTACTGATTAGAAGGAGGAAGCAGGAAGCCTCACAGGGTTTGAGACATAGCCGACAATACGGAGACATCATTTTTTCTGGCTTGTAGACGGCTAAGGGGGTGGGGGTGGGGCTCAGAAACAAAGGACCGATTAGTCTAGTTGAGCTAGAATGAAATATACTTTCACTGAATTTTTCTATGGAGCTAAAAAATAGGGAATGTCAAATGTGACATTTTAACCATTTTTAGGTGCATTTTTCAGTGCCATTCAGCCCATTCATGAGATTGTGCATCCGTCACGGCTGTTTCCAAAATGTGTTCATCACCATGTTTCTGTTACACCCCAAATAGAAACTCTCACTCCCATTTCTCCCTCCCCCAAGTCTCTGGTCACCTCTATTCTAGGTTCTGTCTTTATGAATTTGCCTATGCAATGAAGTATTTTGGTGGACCAGAAAATAGTAAAACGAAGTTGGAGCCTGGATGAAAAGACTAATTCTAAATTAATTCCGTACGTACTTCTGGAGACCGGCAAAGGCATGCCAAGTTTCAGAGCAAGAAATACGACCTGCTCAGAAGGTTGCTTTAGGAGTTTCACCTGGCAGAGGTCTGTGGGATAGTTCCTGGTCCCGAGAGCAGTTAGAGACTGTTAGAAAAGACTGTGCCTGAAATAGAAAAGATGGAGGAGACATCTGGAGGTAAAGTGAGGAGGAAGCTGTTCATGGCCCGAGAAAAATCATCTTGGGGATGAGATTACCTTGGGGATAGATGTTTGAGTATAGGTATATGGGTAATTCATTAATCCTTAGATGACATGTTTTAAGTTAGACTCCCATAAACAGTCACAAAACAGTTATTTAACTTATTGATAATACAGAGTTTAAGGATAAAGTCAGAATTAGGTGTGATGTGAAGAGAAAAATAAAATCAAACAATGAAAGAATTTGATCTTCTCTTAAATGTCCAGGTTCCTACTACGTGGCAGTTCATGGGCAGGGAAGGAGGTCGGAAACACTGGGGTAATCGATTAAGATAGAGTGATTGAGGGTAAGATTCCAGGGACGGCAGAGGGAATTAATTCCAGGGGGCAGTTCATTACTGGTGGGAGGTGTGTCTATAGGTTAATGTCGGGCAGCAGGAAGTGAGATGTGAGGGCAGAAGGAGCGTGGAGTCGGGATCCAGACTTCTTGAGTTCAAATCCTACTCTGTCACATACTCGCTATGTGGTCAAGTTACTTAACCTCTCTGAACTTCTGTAATGGGGAGTAACATCATATCTATCTCATGTAGTGTTGTATAAATTCACGACTTAATATGTGTTGAGTTCTTGAAGGAGGGCCTGGCACATAGTAAATGCTCTGTAAGAGTTCGGGGCCAAAATCAGTATTATTTAATTACGATTAGTCCGTATCATGAGGCTAATTTAAAATAGAAACCAAAATAGAAATGTCCCTGTCAGGTTAACAATTTAATTTACCCAGGACATCAGAAGTGAAGATGTCTGCATGCTTTGCTTTGAATTGAGTCAGGACACCAACATCTCAGCCCGGTGCCAACCATTCACCTTTTGGTGAAACATCTTTTTAAAAATACACAATTGGTATTATCCTTAGTCACTTTTTAAAAATCATTGACTTGGCATTTTTATAATGGAAATTGTTTGCTTGTTTGCTTGTTTTTGCCTGCAGCGTGACATAGCCTAGCGGCTGAATCAATATACGGTTGACGACACGAAGGAACGAATACATTCTTTGTATGTTCTCCATTCGTCAACGTCAGGGTTTCAAATGAAGAATACAGATCCTTAAGGATCCTTTGCTTTGCTTGTCACTAAATTCAGGGGGAGGGTTCCGAAGGTCCCAGTCATCTTTCAAATGAGCGGGGTTTTCCTCTGGTTTTTCTCCTGGAAACTTAGAAGATGCTCAGCTTCGCTGGGCTTACTCTCAAGGGTGCTGCCACGCACACCCTGCTCACCTTGTCTAGCGCCCCTGGTCCCCAGGAGGGGCTGGGGTTCCTCACCAGGGCTCCCGGCCTGTTGGGCCCTGCTGGACTCGGTGGGCACCGCTGCCCTCTGCTGGTGATCACATGGAACAGGGCACTGTGGTCCTGCACCAGGGCTTTTCAGGGGAAAGAAGCCTAATCCACTACTACTCATGAGGACCTTTGAGGCCCTCCGCCCTGGAGTCTCCCCGCCTTCCCCTCCCCCCACATGCTCGGGAGGAACAAGTTCAACATAGAGGCAGCACTAAGTGTCCCGTGTAGGGGTTTCCAGTCTTTCTGATGAAGAATGTGGGAGGTAGGCCCGTGATATCTACAGACTGGTCATGCAATGGTGCAGTGTCTTAGGCTCTTCGGATGACAAAAATCAGAGGCTCGGTCTTTTTTTTTTTTTTTTTTTTTTTGATATTTTGTGTCTTAGTGGTTACCTTTGAATTTCTAACTTATAATTGCCTTTCCCCTCAGTTCCCCTTTGTCATGTTTGTTGTGGTTGTTAAATGACATCCTTTGATTTCTGGAAATCACTCCATGTCAGCTCATAATTCTTTTTCACGGGTGCATAGTAGTCCATCGTGTGTTCTGTGCTATGGTTTCTTCAACAGCTCTTCTATATTTGGGCATGTAGGGTGCTTCCAAGTTTGTACAGTTGCAAATAATGCTGCAGTCAATGCCCGTGCATGTGTGCTTTTGTGTTATGTGACTGGAGGCATATCTTCAGGGTAGGTTCCTAGAAGTGTGATTGCCGGGTCACAGGGTTACTGACAGTGTGTGTAGTTGTGTTCAATTTTGCCAAATCGCTGTTTCTGAGGAAAGAGACTCACTCTGAGGCTGTTAATGACGAGCATTTATTGTGAGGATAGTTGCAATTAAAAAAGCAGAAAGGAAGAAACACTAAAGTATTAACTACGTAGTCGTGTTTCATGAGTCCTCAGGAAAATGGCCCGGATGGCGAGGTGGGAGGAGCGTGAACCGGCTGAAAGAGCAGCAGGGGTGGCCTTGTAGGGAGGCTCAGCCGCTGGGTCCCTTCCCCTTGTGGTTCGGCGATGATTCCTTGTGATGTGCTGTCACGTTTTGTGTGTGTACTTGGCTTTTCTCTGTGTGCCTCTCCCCACATCACCACCTGGCTCCTTTGCTCTGTAAGAAGCACACCAGTCCCTCCTGCTCTTTCCTGCTCAGGTGTTCAGCTGGCTGTTGACTTGCTGACATGTTATGGCTGCTTTGCCTTCACAGCCTCCATCTTCATTTCATGACCGCGTCTTCTATGCCCACTATTAACTGGGGATTCTCGCCGTAGTTTCTAGTTTGAACTCTTTTTTAAAGATTTATTTTTATTGTTTTTGACAGAGAGAGAGAAGGGGGAGGGCCCAGAGCAGTCTCCACAGTTGTGCATCATTAGTTTTGACATAGTTTCATTGCACAGGTGGATGTGGGGCCACACAGAGCGGGAACCGAACTGGGGGCCTCCCACGTGGGAAGCGCACCCTAGTTCAGCATATGTGTCTGCACAGGCCTGGGCAGAACTCGACCCCCAGACCCTGTAGCTGCAAGGTAAGCACTCAGCCCGCTGAGCCATCCAGCTTCCCCCACCATCATTTTTATCTTAGCCCGAATGTCAGCTCACTAAAAAGCCCTCCCTTGCCATGTGTACCCCTTCATGTGTCCACATCTTTACCGTCCTTGCCACTGTCTGAATCACTGACCCGGTGGTCTGTTGTTTGCTTGTCATTTCCCATCCCTTCCCCGCCACAAAGGAAGCTCCACGCAGTTACTGGCCATGGGTCTGCCCTGCACCCCCAGTGCCTAGACCCGAGCTTGGCACATAGTAGGAGCTCAATAAATATGTCCTTAGCAAGTCAGTGTATTAACAATGGGGCTGCATGAAATGTGTCGTGCTTGATGGCCAGCTGCAGGAACAAGAGCATTTTCTAAGCGCCCTTCTTCCTTCAACACGCTCCTTTGGGAAGGCCGACTACAGCGAGGAGGAGATGTCCACTGATCGCTGTCCTACAGTAACACTGAGCTTCTGTGTGCTCCACACAGATGTTCTGTGTGAAGTCCGCGTCCTACCAGGTGTGATCCATAACTGCCCACCCGGAAAGACGACAGGAGCAGAGATCAGGGTGTCCCCACAAACCCATCTCTGACCCGTGCAGGGAAGCTCTCAGCGGGGCCTCTCACACCGTGACTTTGAAAGTCAGTGAAAAAGTTGAAGGTGCATGTAATTAACAGTGAGCATCGCCCCAGCCATGCAGATAAAGTTAATTACACCCTAAGAGGAACTTTTTCTTTTTTTTTTTAATGCAGTGGGCATGGAACTCATCACAATTAACAGCCCATGGGCCCGGGACAGGGAGCTGACTAAATTCTGCTCAGAATGAAAGAATCCAGCGCCCTGAAACAGAACAACCTTTTCAGAGCCAAATGCTCATACACAAAGGGAAAGTACAAAGGCTGAAAAGGCTGAAAAGGCATAGGAGGGCCTATGTGGTAGTGTCTCTAAATAAAACCAGGCTCCAAGAGAAAAAAACTATCCTACATTGCTACCGACTAAGTCATCATGCTGTGCATTACATACTCAAAAGTTGCCAAAAGGGTAAATCCTGCAAGTACTCATCACAAGAAGAAAGAAAATCCTTGTAACTTTGTGTGGTGACAGGTGGTAACTCAACTTATTCTGGTGGTCATTGCACAGTGCATGCAAATATCGAATCATCTTGGTGTACACCTGAAACTAATATAATGTTAGATGTCAGTTATATCTCAATTTAAAAAAAAAGATTGGTTTAAAACTAATAATAAATGAAAAAATTGTAATTTTAAAATAAACCCTAGAAGCAGAGCAAATAAAGAAGACATTCATTGTATGGAAATGGATGGAAACTAGACTTCTGGTGGTGAGCACACAGTAGACTATCCAGATATCAAATCATAATTTTGTACACCTGAAATTTATATAGTGTTATTAGCTGATGTTACTTCAATAAAAAAATAAAGAAGGCATACATGTCCTTAGCTCACCGTTGCCAGTTTCTATCTAACATTTTAATTGCCATGGAGCAGGATTCTACAAAGAAGATACGATTTATTTTTTCTGTGTGGCTACAAAGCTTAAAGAAGGGTCTTTGTAATACTAGCTAATCCATTCAGATCGAGTTAATGGCTACAGAGAGGTTGATGGAATGAGTGATTTACTGTTCAATAATGAGTTGTCAATATGCAACAAAGAGCTGCTTTGATCAAGCAAATCGCAGCCAACAGTTCAGGGTTTGATTGATTTCTCAGCAATTAGTGGGAATGGTGCTAAGGGATCTGACAGGAAATTGGTCTCCTCAGCAGCACCTAGAATGGCGATGATCCCAGAATCCCCTGTAATTTAGATCCTTTGGCAATTGCAAGGTAAGTTTGATTATGAGTCAATACTAGGAAGAGTTGGAAACCAGGATGTACCAGTCATATATCATTTAAACTGCCTTCTCTATATTAAAGACCATAAATACAGGTTTTCCCTTAAACTTAATAATTATTGTGGATTGGCAAAGAGGGAGCTAGGCTCTGTGTTTAATATGGATGGAAATGTCAATTGCTATGTCATTTTTGGAAAAATCACATATAATCCTTATATAATATGTCAAAATATAAAACATCCAGGCCCTCTTATTTAGCAATTAGACTTCTAGGTATTTGCATTAAGAAATAATGACAAAGACTGAAAATATATAGACATAGAAGATCAACACCGTGGTATTTATAAGACTGAAAACATGAAAATGATACAAATCAGTATCAATTAAGGATTGATGGGGGAAAAGTTGGTGCCTAAAAATAATGCAATCTTACCTGGTCGTTCATTAGACGTCATGATATCAATCCATATTTATTGGCATGGAGAGAGATCTACAATATATGGTGGAGGGAACAGAAGAGTTTAAAAGGTACAAGTACAGTATGATCCTATTAATATATCTGAGTGAGTCTCGTTGAAGCTAAGTGTCTTTAAAACGTTAAGTTCCACCAGGTCAGGCGCTTGGCATTCTTCACTGCTCTGTCCCTCGTTCCTAGAACAGCGCCTGGTAATTTGCAACCACGCGAGAACATTTGTTGAATGAATGAGTGAAAGATATTTAGAAAGTTCTTCACCGGCAGTTTAACATGGTAGAGTGCTACTAATTGTTTCTGTACTCTTTGTGGCTTCTCTAGCATTTGAGCTGCCTTCAAAAAGTTTATTTTTACCAAAACAGATAAGATATTTAAAATGCATGGTGGTGTCTACTGCTGGGAGAGTGTGACATTCCCAACACGTTTGGTGGCTGTGTAAGTAAACTGGTTCAGCTCTTTTGCAAAACCATTTGACATTAAATATCTAAAAATCACAAAACATCCCTTCCTTTCGTTGTTTTTGTCTATGAATCCTGCATGGGAATTTATGCTAAGGAAAAACAAAAATGCCAAGTATGACACGACCTAGGCAGCCAATGGTGTCCATTTTTATATTAGGAAAGTAACAACGCTGGACGACTTAAAGGCACCTCTACTGGAGGAAAGAGTCAAAAGAACTTACGGTAAATCCACTAGATGTAATGTCACATAACCATGACCGATTCTGAAGCCTCTGTAGCATCATGCATGAAAAGAGGCGGAAAACGCAGGCATGCAGTGACTTAAACTATGCTTCAGCAACATGTTGATGTTGTGTTAAGACTGCAGAATTGTGGGTGCTGTGTTCTTAGAAGAGCCGTCAGAACGCCGGCTTTAGAGCCACAAAGGCTTCTTTTCAGGCATTGCTCTCTCACTTGGTTGATCATGTTCCCTTCTTATACGCCGGAAAATACGGTAACTTCTTTGGGCCTCAGTTTTCTTATCTGCAAAATGGGCTCACAGTACTACCCCCTCGTATTAAGAAGATTAAAACGACACGATGCACATAAAAGCAAAAGGCCAGGCAAAGGGTTAAGGACTGGATAAGTCGTGATCGTTGTTTTCACTGTTGCTACAATTTTCAAAATCTTCAAAAGATTGTCACCTCCTGTCAGTGACAAAGGGGATAAGAAGTAAAATAGCCAAAAAGAGAGGGGAGGAAGAACCTCAGGAAGTCGAGTTGGGGCATTGGGTTTCGCTTTCAGCCACTTTGGGACTCGCGAGGCCGTGAGCAAAGGAAGGCGACAGGTGACAGGTGACAGGTGACAGGCGACAGGCGACAGGTGACAGGTGACAGGCGACCCAGACCTGCGCGGGCCCTCGGGCGGGCCGCGGCGCTTCCCGGAGGCGTCCAGCAGGGGTCGCTGCCGGGGGCGGTGCGTCCGGGACCGGAAGCCGGGCGCCCTGGCCCGCGCCTCCCACTTCCGCCGCGGGTCCGAGCCGAGATCCCGTGTCCCCCGAGCCGCCGCCGCCGCCGCCGCCGCGATGCCGCTGGAGAACCTGGAGGAGGAGGGTCTGCCCAAGAACCCCGACCTGCGCATCGCGCAGCTGCGCTTCCTGCTCAGCCTGCCCGAGCACCGCGGGGACGCGGCCGTGCGCGACGAGCTGATGGCGGCCGTGCGGGACAACAGTAAGGCCGGCGCGAGCGCCGAGTCAGCGGCCTAGGCCCGGCCGGGCCCCGCGTCCCGGAGCCGGCGGGCACGTGCCCCCCGACGGGGCTGCGGATCCCGGGGCTGCCCCCCGGGCCCCGGGCCCAGGCCTGGCTTCTCAGGCGCTCCCCTTTGTTGGGGTGCCCCCCGGGGGACCCCCAGCCTGTGCGCCCCTCCCCTCTGACAGCCGCTCGCGGGGCCGCGCTGAGCGGCTTCACCCCGTGCCAGGCACCGGGCAGAGGCGCACGGCTTGCAGGCCAGTCCCGGGGCCGGGGCGCGGAGGGGAGCCTGGGCGTCGCCCGGTAGCCGGGGGGCGCTGGGCTGCACACCCTCCATCGTGCTCTGAGTGTGCGTGCGTGTGTGTGCGTGTGTGTGCGTGTGCGTGCGTGTGAACAGCCTGACCCGTCACCTTGCTTGGAGCCTGTCCTGGAACAGAATCCATCAGGAGGCGAGCCGAGCATTGCGCGCCCACCCAGCCCCGGTGGAGGGTGGCGGTGCCCAGGGTTGCCCCTCATGCAAAACCCGCAGACATTCGGGGCTGTACCCCATTTCTTCCCAGCAGTGACCAGGACACGGGGGGAGTGGGTGGGCACCGACTTAGGGCAGGAAGGGGCCCTTTTCGTCCCTAAGTGCCGTCCCTGATGTTTGGCCCCCAGACATGGCTCCCTATTACGAGGCCTTGTGCAAGTCGCTGGACTGGCAGGTGGACGTGGACCTGCTGAGTAAAATGAAAAAGGCCAACGAAGACGAGTTGCAGCGTCTGGACGTGGAGCTGGAAGACGCAGAGAAGAATCTAGGAGAGAGCGAAATCCGCGATGCCATGATGGCCAAGGCCGAGTACCTGTGCCGGATAGGCGACAAGGTGAGCGGGGCTGTGTGCCCCTCTCTCTGGAGGGGGAACGGGCGCTGTTCTCGGTCAGTGATGTCTTATTTTAAAAATCAGCTTCCTTTTGTAAAAAGCACAAATGTAACAAGCTTACCCGTATTTTCCGGCGTATAAGACGACCCCCTCATTTTACAGTTAAAGCATAGGTTTAGGCCTATATTCGCTGTATAAGACGACCCCCCACTTCCAAGGCTGTACAGTGATCCCTTGTTTTTCGCGGTTAATGGGGACCAGAACCTTCCGCGGAAGCTGAAAAGCCTCGAAGTAGGATTTGCCCCTAGGAATGTTCGTGTATGCAGGTACAAGAATGTTTTAAATATGGAAACAGTATTCATACTTTGCTCATTTAAGACAGAAATTACAACAGTATACATATTTACTTAAACGTGTCAGTGCTAATTAATAAGGTGAATGACAAAATCTTATACAGTAATAAACATGAATCAGCATGGCTTTCTGAGAGGCGAAGAGTCTTGTGTGGGTGGCGGAGGAGAGGCGCTCACGTGACGCGTAGAGAAGCGTTAGGCTCCCTCGGAGACTCTTCTGCGGGAGGCGCTGACGGGAGAGCCGGGGGCTTTACCTGGGAGAGAAACGTGATGGGTCGTTGTTGTCTTTGTGTTTTCTTTTCCTTCAAAATTCCCCTGTACAAGGACATAACCCCGTCAACGGGGTGCTGGGCGCCCTGGAGGAAGCTTTCGCAGGGGCACAGCGCTTAGGCGGCATTATAAGGGCTTCATTAATAAAAAGAGTGATCGCTTAAACAAAACAAGTTATCGCCAACACAACACTAAAACCCCATTGACACTCCTTTCCGCAATGTGGCTGCCGACATGGTTGTATTTTTTCATTTTTACTTTTTGATGAATATTTTGGGAAAACCCGCGAAGCACTGAAGCAGCAAAACATGAAGCGCGAAGTGGCGAGGGAACACTGTAGTCTTATACAGCGAATATAGGCCTAAACCTATGTTTTAACTGTAAAATTAGGGGGTCGTCTTATACGCCGGAAAATACGGTACCTGAACTAGTGAGTCAGTGCAAAACGTGAATAAAGACAAAGTTAATCTTAGTGTGCCCTACCATCAGCCGCATGTATTTCTCCCCGTCTCTTTTTTTTAAGGTTTTATTTTATTGTTTTTGACAGAAGGGGGAGGGCCCAGAACAGTCTCCATGGTTGTACCTCATTCGTTTTCCACAGTTCCGTTCTTGCTCCCCCGGGCAAGAATGGAACTGGGGTCCATACCCCAGTTCACCCTGTGGGCCCGCACAGGCCGGGGCTAGGACTGCATCCTCGGACCCCGAGCTGCAAAGCCAGTGCTTAACCCACTGAGCCATCCAGGCGTCCCCTCCCTTGTTCATCTGTTTTTGTTCATTTATGTTCATCATTTTCAGCTGTTTTTGCTATTACAAGCTGCTGTTGTAAAAACATGCTTGTATATGCCTCCTTGTGCTAATGTTTCTCTAGGGTCTATTCTGTGATTGAAATTGCTGGGACTAGGAACATATGTGTGGTCAGTTCTTCCACATAGCAGCCACCCTAATTACTGCTCCACTATCAGTGCATGAGAGGAATGCCCAACAGTAGTGGGCCTTTAAAGTTTTTAAAATTCAGTTAACACTTAAGATGATAGGCTTTGAATGTCTTCAGTTTAAGCACTGCACCCTGAAGTGTTTAGATAGATGATGACATGGCATTAATATAAAAATATGTATGTTCTGGGCTCTTGGATGAAGTTGTCTGGGTCCTATTTCTGTCTCCAGCAGTTTTGATCCACTGGACCCTCCGTTTCCTCAGCTGTAAAATAGGCATAACGATCGTTATTACTTAATGAGGGTTGAAGATAGAGGCACAGATAGACTAGTACCTGACATAAGCGCTTCAGTGCTAAATGACAGGAACTATAGTTATTTAATTTAAATTTAAAACAAGTTTTCTTCTCTTGATTATAAACTTAAGATTTGGTCATTCTAAAATTTGGAAAATACAGAACATTAAAAAAATAGCTAATAGTTTGTATGCTTTTCTAGGTTGTATGGATGTGGTTGGGTTTTAAAGAGGGTATATTATTACATATGAGTGAGAAACAACTGCTTTTGATTCAGGCCTGGAGGAATTTCAACAAGAACATACTTGAATCGGTATCGGGGTTGTAAATTAGTAATGTTCAAATACAGGTTCAGCAGAAGTAATACCCCCTTTTTATGAGCTGGTAATCTGTACCAAATCTTTTATTATAAAATCATAAGCATATAATTCTGTAACATGACAGTATCACACTCAAACTTTAAAAGGGGTATTACTTCTGCTGGGTCCTGTATTCTATTTATCAAGTAGCATTATTCTAATAGAACAGCTTTTAATTCCTCCTTTTGACTCTGGTATTTCATTTTACTTTATTTACAATTACTAAATAATGGAGTTAATGGATTTTCATTATCTACTGTGTTACCAGTGATTATAGTTATTATTCCTGTGGTGCCTAGTTGTAAATTTCTTTGGGGAAGCTCCTTCAAGAAGGCCTCTTTGTCCTTTTCACCTTGGTCTTCCTTATTTTCTCATACAGCAAGATGTCACAGATGCATTTGTTTTTACTCTCCAAACCTGGAGTCCTCAGTTTTTCCTGGGTTTTTTTTGTTTTTTTGTTTTTTGGGGGGTTTTTTTCAGTGGGGGCAGTATTTAGAAACCAGATCTGAATGCCAGGTCTGCTCCTTAATGTCTTACGAGTCTCTTTTATAAATTTGAGACATAACTAATAATTACATAAAACAAAGCCAAACACATATTAGAACATACCAAGTATAAACATTATTGTATCTCTATTCATTTTAAAGCAATAGAAACATTTTATTCCATAGTGCTGAGTCAGTGACTAAAATTTTATTGCCCTTTAAGTGATATGATTGATAATCTACAGTAACGTAATTTTAAAGTAGTGTATTATAATTGTTAAAGAAAAAACATTGACTGTGGGAAAAGGAATAATGAAGCAATTGTGAATGTTTTCTTATATTGTTTTCTAGCATCTTAAGTATATGCTTAGACATATCTGATGTATTTTTTGTATGTTATGCAAATGGAGAGAAGAGTATAATGAACCCCCCGGGTAGCTATCACCCAGCGTTAGCAATTATCAGTGCATGGCCATCTTGTTTTATCTCTCCCATCCCTTGTGAAGGGAATCCCAGGCAGCTGATAGCTTTTGAAACTTTTCATCTTTTCTCTCCTGTTGCTGTGGTTCTCTTGACAGGAGGGCGCGCTGACAGCCTTTCGCAAGACGTACGACAAAACTGTGGCCCTGGGTCACCGACTGGATATTGTCTTCTATCTCCTCAGGATTGGCTTATTTTATATGGATAATGATCTCATCACACGAAACACAGAAAAGGCCAAAAGGTACTTACTAGCAGTGGGGATATAGTCCCTCTCAATTATTATGCTATAAATAAGAAATTGATATAAGAAATATGCCTAAAAAAAAAAAAAGAAATATGCCTGTTTTCTTTTTACTGCAATTAGTAAATTTGGTCAAATAATTGATAGTTATTTTGTAAATAATCCTTTTGATTTGAGTTGTTTTCTCTTTGAAAATAACACAGAACTTTTAAAAAGTGGCATTTTCTATTTCCAGATTATGAACTTAACTGTTTTTTACTTTATAGCTTAATAGAGGAAGGCGGAGACTGGGACAGGAGAAACCGCCTAAAAGTCTACCAAGGCCTTTATTGTGTGGCTATTCGTGACTTCAAACAGGCAGCTGAACTCTTCCTTGACACTGTTTCAACATTTACATCGTATGAGCTCATGGATTATAAAACCTTTGTGACTTACACTGTCTATGTCAGCATGATTGCCTTAGAAAGACCAGATCTCAGGGAAAAGGTAAGGACTGAAACCTCAGTTCTCGTAGTTAAAGATAACATCAAGCTCACTTAAATTCACAGACGTTATTAAAGCATACATCTGTTTTTTTAAAAACTTACTAGGTTATCAAGGGAGCAGAGATCCTGGAAGTGTTGCATAGTCTCCCGGCGGTTCGGCAGTATCTGTTTTCACTCTATGAATGTCGCTACTCGGTTTTCTTTCAGTCATTAGGTAAGGATAGCACTACTTGCTTTGATTACCTGCCCTCCTCTTACCCCTGATCCTGTTTGCGTATAACCCAAGATAATTTCTCAGACGTATGGAAGATAGCTGTGGGTCCTGGATCAGTATGGCTGATCTTTTGCCCCTTTTCATTTAGGGTGGGGGTTAGCAGACTTACCTATTCTTATGTAGCCCAGGAGGTAAGATTAATGCTTACATTTTAAAAGAGTTGTTAAAAAAGAAAAGAGAAGAATGTGTGGCTCTCAGTGGCTAAAGGTATCTAGTGTCTGGCCCTTTGCTGAAGAAGTTTGCCAGACTCCTGATTTAGTGTTGTAAGGGAGTGTAGGCCCGAGTGAGCAAGTGGTTCTGAGTACTGAATTTTACAAGGAAAGATGTGAGGGGATCCTGAATCTCCAAATTGAGCTTCAAACTCAGCTATGCGTTAATTCTTTAGGCAATAGCTGTGTTTGTCCTGGTTTATTAATCATTTTCAAGGGCTGTGCATTGAGAAGATATAATCTGTTGGTTTACAGTGATCCTACCTGCACAAATTTGCTTGTTTCTCCTCTTGTCCCCACTTCTGCCTGGCCATTTGGTTTCCTGCTGATGGCAGGAACTACTAAGATTAAAGGATGAATTAGTTTGCATCAAGTCAACCCTGGGATCTTTCCCAGCTGTTTTTCCTAAAACATAACGAACTTGCCATTGGTATATTCTCCTGTAAATGCTGTAAATTTCAGAAGGTATTTGAATAGGTAGGTATCATTCACGAATATTGGTGAGTGGGACTCTCTAAATAATTGTTGTACTTAATGGAGAAGGTTTTGGCCCAAAGTTTATGAAGTACTTTGTCCATGAGTGAAAGTTAGGCTGCTCTATGAGAATTCACACTTCTTACCTCATGTGATGTGGCCCGTGTTTCATCACCAGTGAGACCATGGCCCAAAACCATCTTGCCTCTCCAAAAGGTCTTCAAACTTTGACTCTCCTTTGCTTCTGTTCATCAATGAGCTCCTTTGGGACCATTTCTGCACAGACCTTTCTCATGCCATAACTTTCAGTTCAGATTTTCCTAACTGTTTTCTCTGTTGATGTTTACTTGGTCTGTGATGTTTCTCACAGCCAATGATTTTGATGCACAATTCGATGAATTTTTATTGTTTTCATCACTTCTACTCATTACTGGCCACCCTGACATCTCCTCATCAGTGACACTTTTCTCTCCCCTCAGGAAAATATTTAATCTGTACACTGCTGTTTTCTTCATGGGATTATCCCCATGAACTGGAATTAGCATGTCCCTGGTGTCACTTCCACTCTTTCCAAGTTTAATAAGAAATTTAATGTTTGTTCGCTGCTCTAATTCAAGCTTTGACATTCTCGCGATGACATACAAAAACATGCAACAACCGTGACAGATGCCACTCAGCAACACCGCCACGCGTTGACATGAACAGTTGTGAGACACTATATACCAAGGTTGTAAAATCTTACCGAGCTGTTTGTACAGTGCTGCCAGTGTAAGCGCACAGTGGCAAGTTCACGAACTTAATTGTCAGACTGCATACATCTGGGTGGTAGTGATTCCCAAGTTCATGTATTCAGTCTCGTACTTTCCATCGAGCATCAGCCTGAACTTCTGCCTGACAGTTTCACTCAGATCCTAATAGGAGGATCCGTTTGAACACTGCCAGAGTGTAATGCTTGAATTCCAGCCCAATCCCACCCCCCAGCCCCCAATAAAAAAAACACACCTCTAAAAACAAGAGTGAAAATTCTGCTTCTCCAGGGATTTCAGTCTTGTTCAAGGTGGAAACCAAAGTATATTCTTGGTTCTTTTCTCTTGTTCCCTTTCCACATCCCTGAGGCTGGCGTCCTGCTACGTTCTAAATCCGTCCTCTGTTCTTGGGCCCATCCAGGCTCTTCCTGCCTGGGACTTCTCGTTAGCTGCACTGCCCGGTCCTCCTGCCTGGCCAGCCGCCTCAGGATGGTCTTTCCTCGTCAGTCACACCGTCCTGTCCCGGGTTTCCTTCACAGAACTTGCAGTCTCGGAGAGTCTTGTTTATTTGTTCATCTCCCTCTGCTCTCTGAGAGTCTAGTTTCTGTGGAAGCAGGATCGTGTTTTGGTTTACTTCATATACTCACTGTTTAGAACAGTGATATGAGTAGTTATTCAGAATAATTTGCACATGTATGGATTGCTCGTTAATAGCCTCCATGCATTTTACTGTTCAATTAATCTTTTTTTATTGACTTATATGAGAGCTCTTTATAAATAAGGCTACTAATTCTTACCACGTTATAAATATGTCCTCCAGTGGATCTCTATCTGAAAGGGAGAGTCTTATAATTTGTCATCTTACTCATTGCAGCTGTTGTGGAACAGGAAATGAAGAAGGACTGGCTTTTTGCTCCTCATTATCGGTACTATGTGAGGGAGATGAGAATCCATGCATACAGCCAGCTGCTGGAATCCTACAGGTCATTAACCCTTGGCTATATGGCCGAAGCCTTCGGGGTTGGCGTGGAATTCATTGATCAGTAAGTTTAAATAACATCCTATTAATCTATTTTTTAAAGTTATCTTTTTCCCTGTTTACATGGCTTCCCTCAATTATAATTGTCTTGGGTCACACATAAAATACACGAACACTAATAGCTGATGAGCTAAAAAAAAAATTGCAAAAAAAATCTCATGACGTTTTAAGGAAGTTTATGAATCTGTGTTGGGCTGCATTCAAAGCTGTCTGGGCCACATGTGGCCCGCGGATGGGACACGCTTGATCTAGGTGCTGTGGAAAGCCAAGGGAGAAGTCTAAGCTTGCGAGTGATGTGATTTCATGCTGTGTCTCACGTAGACCAGAAGAGTGGGTCAGTAGCTCCCGAAGGCGTTGCAGTGGCTTGGACTTGGCTAGTGGTAGTAGAGTTGAGGAGAAAGAAGTAGCCATTCAGAATCTCTGCTGTCCGTTTGGTATTAAGTCGGCGGTTCCCAAACAGGTTTCTTAAAGGTTCATGAATGCAGTTTTCATTGGCCCACAATGAAAATAAAAGTGGTGGTTTAATTTGAAATGCAACTGCATTTCATTTAATTAAATAAGACCATTCTCTTTTTAGTGGTTTTCTTCCTAGTATTTTATTATTAAAAATTTTAAACATGCAGAAAATTCAAGAATTGCAGTGAATTCCCTTATATCCTTGATTCTACAGTTCACAATTTGCTTTATCACATCTGTTCATCTTCTGCTTTAACTACTTCAAAGTAAGTTTCAGATGCCTGTTTGTTTTATCCGTAAATACTGAGCATGCATATGAGTATTTGTTTATGAGTTTGTTTTGAGGTAATATTTACATTCAGTGACATGCACAGATCTTAAGAGTAACCCACACTCCTATGGAGCCATCACCAGAAATCCCCTCATTCTCTTCCTTTGAAAGAAAGCAAGCAGTGATAGTAATTTTTCAGTGTTTTAAAAATCACAAAGGTAAAGGCCTGCATCCTTAGATTTGTTTTGTTCCATTTCTGAATTAACTAGTCGGGAGATTCAAGTCTGGTAACCGCTGCCCTGGAGATCTGGTTGCTGAGCCAGTGCCTGACAAGGGCTTCTTGGTGGCCCTTGGGCAGGTTTTGCCCCTCCTGCAGCTTCTTGGCATCAGTGTGGAGGTGATGCAGCCTGCATCATTGGGGCAGTGTGAAGCTCAGGTGAAATTGTGGGTGTTGCACGGAAGCAGGAAAGTGCCATTTAGACACACTGCATGCAGTATTCTCTAAGTCACTGCAGTCACGGAGGAATTGAAGGCAGGTAGGTGGTGTTTGAATTTCGTTTTTTTCCTTCAGTTTCAGCAAAGACCAGCTCTAAAGGTAAAGGTTGCACCACTCGGTTCTAATTGTTGTCACCTAGAAAAGCCTTGTTTTAAATTTCTGTGGCAGCCGATTCAAGCCTGGGTTTTCATGTATTCCTTTCCCCTCCCCTTAAAAACTTACTTTAGGTGAAATCCTTTTTTAGAAATGGGCTGAGTTAGTAAGTTTGAACAATAATTCTACATCATTCTTCCACCTCTACTTACTCAATGAGAGACTGGTAGAGAGAGGGGAAGGGCCATTAGTTGAGTAAACACTACTTGTTGACAGGTTTAAGGTTAGAAATCATACCCGTGGGCTGTGTTCCACAGTTTTGATGGTAGGTCTTTTGTTTGAAACTTGAGATGCAATTCTGATTTTTGTGGCTCCATTTATTCAGTAAACACTCATTTCATCATTACTGGACACCTACTGTGTGGGAGGCACCTGCTGAGGGCTTGGAGCAATACCAGATGCTAGGAAGGTGGGTAATCTTGGTGTTTGATTAGCACATAGGGAGATGACAAGGTAGTTTGGATCTAAAGCAAGGAATGGAACTTGAATGCCCACTCAGGGTGAGGAGTTAAATGTTGGTATAACAGTGGAAGCTGTGCCCAGATTACTGCTGGCACACAGTTTGGAAGGAGCATAGCTGGAAGTCAGTAGTCCATCAAAGTAAGAAATGGGCACATCCACAGATGGCTTCTTGTAAATCAATTTGGGAATGTCTTTGAGAAACCAGGAGCCCAGTTGTACTGGATTGAGGGTGTGGTCGTATGTGCAGGGAAGCCCACTGAAATAAGCCTAGAAGGTACCAGGTTGGATCTGAAGCTATGCTTTAAATGCGTGACTACGGAGTTTGAAACTTGTTTGGAGTCTCTTCGGGGCTTTCATTTACCCCTGCCTGAACTAGTCTTAGGGAATGGGAATGGGAAGAAGCTGCTGAATTGTCAGTAATCAGGCTCTAGAATTGAACAGTAGTAGGTCCAGGCTCGGCAGCGGGCATTCTTGTCAGAATCTGCTAGTAAGTCAAGTCCAGTGCATCTGTCTGTCTTGCTGCCTGGTACCTTGTTCCTAAATCAGAACGTCAGGATTTTTCTTAGAGGTGCTCCTCCTATTCTATAGATTTGGGTAGGACTGAGGAGGCTGGTGACGATTCAACCTGATGGTGTCACGTTCTCTGTGCACTTCAGTCCCAGAAGAGTTGCAAATGAGGGTAGCAGCTGCGGTCTGGAGGTTCAGCTGTTGACCTGGAAAATGAATATAAGTGAGGTTAGAAATGGTGATCTTTTTAATTTCTAGGTTTTACCTAAAGCTACTCGTTACAAAACTCAAAAACAAAGTTGAGAGAAGGAATGGGCCTTGTAGCAATTGGAACAAGTGCATTTTTGATTGGGAATGTAGAAATAAGGTGTGCTGTATAAACATGTTTCAGTTCCTGCTAGTTTACAATAACATCTAGCTCAGGGGTCTCCAAACTTTTCAGTCCGCGGGCTGTATTAACTATCAAACAGCAGTTTGGGGGCCGACTACACATTCGAGGTCCAAATAAAAAAGAATCAAAACATAGATGTTATTTTAAATTATTTATTTAATATTATTTTATTCAGATAAAAAGGTCTCCACAGGCTGGATGAGAGGGCCTCGCGGGCCGCAGTTTGGAGACCCCTGCTCTAGCTTAAAATCCTCATCAGTATAACTTAATTCAAGGCAGTTGGTCTTTCACCACAAACTGACCAGTAGCAACTAGTTATACTTGATCATTTCTTTTCAAGCACAAATCAAAGTAGCACATTCTACATATGCATTTTTTTTCATTTAATTAAAGCCCTTAACTTCAATAAATGTGAGACATGGGTGTTTGCCTCTGACCTTCCTCACAGTACATTAGACTGTGCTCTTCCCAATATGGTAGCATTTCATTGTAGCTTTCATTTGCAGTTTAATGAGTGAAGCTAATCTTTTTTATGTATCTCCTTTGCCCATGTGCTAATGAGTCAGTTGTCTGATTTGTAGTACTTACTAATTTATACTGCAAACATCTTTTATCCATTGTCTTTTGGTTTTTGACTTGGTTTTGGTAGTATTTTCCTATATAGAAATTTTCTTTACATAATCCAGTTCATCCATTTTTCTTACGTGATTTCCTAGGCTCTCTCAACACCATTTATGATTAAGCCAACCTTTCCCCACTGATTTACAATGGCACTTTTGTTAAGATTTAGAGTTTCTGTGCTTGGATCAAGATGGGTTAGTATCTGGGAGAGTAATCTGTTACATAATTTTTATTGGAAATCTCATTTTGATTAGGAGGACTCACTATATGAATCTCAATTTAACACAATTCTAACACAAATAGATTTTTGTTTTAAAGGACTCATCTTTATTCTTTTTAGTAGCATTATACAACTGTCTTCATATAGCTTTTCTACATAGCTAAACATTTACTTTTCTTATCCCCATGTTATATGGTGATAGACTATATTTGGAGAGTTTCTCTACTGACGCTGGTTTTGGAGGTATATTTGTAATCATGTTTAAATAGCTATCTCAGTTATGAGCTTTGAGTCATAAATGGATATAGATACTCAGAAATGCCTTTTTCACATTCACAACAGATTAACACATCATTTGTGCATGCCCAGTCCTAATTGTGGGATGTTCTTTTTCCCCCCAAAGTTTTGAAAATCCTGAGTTACCTGTTCCTTAAAAGTTAAGTTGTGGGGAAGCCGGGATGGCTCAGTGGGTTGAGCGCTCACTTTGCAGCGCCAGGGGACCGGGGATCAAGTCCCGGCCCCGGCCCTGGCCCGTGTGGACCCAAGTGCTGAACTGGGAGCTCCCCCAGCTCAGTTCTCTCTCTCTGTCTCTGTATCTCTCTCTCTCTCTCTCTCTCTCTCTCTCTCTCTCTCTCTCTGTCAAAAAAAAAAAAAGTTGAGGGAAATTGAATAGTTTAATCAGGTTGGTCCCCCCCCCCCGCCCCCCACCACCAATAATCTTTTCCTTATGTTTATTACTTTTCTAACTCAGTGTTTAGCTCTGAGCACTGTTATGGCTCTAAAGACTTTCTCTGAGTACTTCTATAGCTCTAAAGTACTCAGAAAAAAGGCATTTCTGAGTATCTATATCCAGTTATGACCCAAAGTGTGTAACTGAGACAGCTATTTCACATCTTTGACACCTGCCTTCCATCTGAGCATGAGCGTCTAGGGGCATGTTTATTCTGGTAAATGACTTAATCTTTGGGGACGATCCTGTAATACACCAGAGAAGATCTTCTCAACTGCTGTATGCTCACTAGCTAGGGATTAGGAGAAACAAAATGTTCCCTTGAAAGACAACTGAATCTTGTATTTATTGCACTTTATACTTGTCTAACATTCCTCCATAAGGCTAATGCTAAAGGCTTTTTTTTTCCTCTCTCAATTAGGGAACTCTCCAGATTTATTGCTGCTGGGAGACTACACTGCAAAATAGATAAAGTGAATGAAATCGTGGAAACCAACAGGTATGTTTAAGTTCGTCTATCGTTTGTACTACTACCCAGAACAAGGGGCATTTAAAGTGCCGTCTTTTAAAAGTAGGTCAGCTGTTGTTACGGAGTAACGTGACTGGTAAATAATTCATTTTTTTCTTGACTTTATTTATAGGCCTGATAGCAAGAACTGGCAGTACCAAGAAACTATCAAGAAAGGAGATCTGCTACTAAACAGAGTTCAGAAACTTTCCAGAGTAATTAACATGTAAAACATGTAGACAAAGGATTTCCTTTAGAGATAATTATTTGGAATTTTTATAGCTTACTTTACTATGTGCCCAGTTCTACTCTATAAAATAAATACTGCATTTTTCTTTCAATTTACTTTTTTCTTGAACGTATCTACAGTAAGGATAGGGTCCAATAATGTTAAAATAATGTTACTTTTATGTCATTTGAACATCTCTAGTTTATGGTATAGGGTAGTTAAAATCTGAGACCATAGTACCTGAGTTCAGATCCTGATTGCCTTATCAGTAAAACAAGAATAATAATACAAGCCCATCATTTCTTACCTTTAAGCCTCCCGAATTTCAGAGAGAAGAGTGGTAGTACATGCTGTATAAAGCAGGCCAAGATTAAACACAGTGTCTCCCACTAGGTACCCAAAAGACAGAGGGTACATGTGTCATCAGCGTTCCCTCAGAAACAGGTACTCGTAGAAGACCGGAAGTTACTCCTTTTAGGAGATGCCCTAACCCTGGAGTCCAGACTCTGCCAAGGCGACCTCAATAAACAGGCATGAAAAACCCATATTGGTATCAGCAAAGGGAATCTCTGACCCCCACAACCACCAGAACCGCAGTAATACAATGAGGAAAACGAAGTGGTTCCTTGATTTTCTCCCAGTTACGATATGAACTCAGGGAGTCGGATGGGGATAAGGGCAGGAAGAAAGCAGCGGAGAGCCCCGGAAAGATGGAGTGAGATGGGTGTGAAGGGCTGTCGATCATCTCGGGTGTCAGTAGTAAAAGGAAGGAGCGACCATGCACATACCTAGGGGAAGAGAGAGATGGAAAGTCTCTGGAGGTTTTAAGCAGAGTAGTGGCCAGATCCGACTTCCCTTGTAAGTGTCATTTTGGCACTCAGCTGGCAGGGAGCACAGAGAACCACGGCATGGACTGCAGAGGCAGCTGGATTTTCTGAGAATTGGGGAGAGGATCAGAAAAGGAGTCATGGATGATCCCAGGCTTTTTGACTGGTTATTTCAGAACAGAAGTTTGGATAGAAGTGGATTAAAAAGGGAATGGGAAATGGTATTTTATGGTAAGAGGCAGGAGAGCATGTTTATATGCTGAGGGAATGGTCCATTAAAAGAGTAGAAACTGATCTCGGTTGATTGAAAATGTGATACAGCTCAACATTCATTAATGATAAGAACTTGAGTACACTAGGACTAATAATAGGTTGGGAAATCTTCTGCAAAGGAAGGTACTTAATGGTGCGGTATGAGAAGCAGTGCCTTCGAGTCGGCAGTGGCCGTCGACAGTATTGTACTGAGGGGGCCGCTGGCTACTACCTTTGCCAGGGAAGCCACGTGAGCACAGCGGTGCCGCAAGGAACCTCCTGCAGGCCCGGGGCGGGTGTGCCCACAGCATCTGAGCACATCCCCTCACGGGTTTCTAAAAGTGCTTGTTTATAAAACCTTATTAGCAACGATCGCTATAATTTCTTGAGACTGTGACTAACTACTCTCAGAACCCCCAATCCTGAGACTCCACTGCAATCTGTGACACATACAGCTACTGAGAACTTACTGTGTTCCTGTGTCCATTTAAAAATTCGTAGAATTTTGGTTTCAGCAAATTGACTCACAGTGCAGTTCGTGCTAGAGGGAAAAAAGGATTAAAATGTCAGTTTCTTGAAATAGCCCCTTCCCTCAGTTCCCACCTATAAAACCACTTGGACTGAAGCAATCATAGAGCTTTTAAATCAAGGCTTAAACTCACCCAGTCTAGACAAGAGGGAAGCCTCAAAACACTCCTCCTTCCTTGAAAGGTACTTGACTTTATTTATTTTACCATTTTAGCCCAACTGCCTAAAATTAGGTGAGGATGACAGGTAAGCAACGCTAAAAGCAACAAGAAATGCTGTCCATCCCAGTGGGAGATGGGGAAATGGGAAACTCCAAGACTGCTAATAAAAGTCAAGTGGAATAAGTTACATTAAGTCTCAGAGGATCAGTTTGAGGTACGGTAAAAAGAAAATTGGAATCTAGTAGATCTCTTTCTAAATGCTATGGGAGAAAAGCGCTGAAGATAGCAAAACCACATTGTAGCCCCGCCTCCTCACACCGGCATCTGATGTTGGCAGAAATCACTTCATTTCAGCCTATTTCCTCATCTGTAAAGTATTTTAGAAATGCAGGCTTCTCAGGAGGCTCATTTGTGTGGAAGCACTACACACTAAGCATCGGTACAGCATGGTGTGTTTCTTGTGCACTTTTTTTTTTTTTAAAGATTTATTTATTGTTTTTGACACAGAGAGAGATACAGAGTCAGAGACAGAGAGAAAGAGGAGGGCCCAGAACAGTCTCCATAGTTGCACATCTTTGGTTTTTCCACATAGTTTCATGCCACAGGTGGGCGCAGGGCTGCACAGGGCAGGAACTGGGCCAGGGTCTCGTCCCGGTGAGAACTGAACTGGGGGCGCTCCCCAGCTCAGCATATGGGTCCACACGGGCTGGGGCCAGGATTCGATCCTCGGTCCCCGGGGCTGCAAAGTGAGCGCTTAACCCACTGAGCCATCCCGGCTTCCCCTCTTGTGCACTTTTAACACAAGTGTTAGTAGAAAGCTCCTGTCACATAAGATGACCATATTGGGCCATCTAGGCCAAGTTTTATAGGATAAACCAGGAATTTGAGAATACTTTTGTATTTTATCTCATTAAATTGATTTTTAAAAAACATTTTTATTGTGTAGTAAGTCAGAATGCTAATTTCAAACCTTGGTTCTCTGCTGTTTGGTTAATGAGAGTTTTAAACCTGATAAAAAGGCCCAAGTATAAATTTTAAGTCCAGATCCTTCCTATAGTTGGGGACAGAAGGCCCAGAAAACTAAAGCCAGGATGGCAAAGGAAGGGTCCTTAGGCTACAAAGTTGCAAACTGGTCTCCATGTAAGAATGGAAAGAATTCAAAAATCACCTATCTGGCACCTCTGTCTGGAAAATGAACTGGTGAAGCTAACTCTGGGCTCACGCTCCCAGTCAAGCTCATGGGCAGCGTGGCCCAGGCTGCTCAGCCTGCCCCTTGCCGACAGCACCTGCCCTGCCAGGCTGCAGTTTGTCCTACACTTCGCCCCGGGTTGTATGTGCGGCGTCGATGGCCAGCTTCCTGCACTGATCTCGGAGAACCTGTCCAAAGAATTCTGAACCTTCATCCTACTTGTCCTAGCTTCCACTTATACAGCTTTTTAAAAAAGTCTCAACTTAATTTTCTGGTTTTAGTCCGAAAGGGCACAATATGAAAATAAGATTATCACCCAATGATAATTTTATTTGCTAAGTGATGCAGAGCTAAAACTGTTGTATTGACTTGCTTTTCAGTATTGGTAAATTTTACTTCATTGTGTCATTTATTTATATATCCACCCCAGTCTCACTCATAATATACTATCCTTGTATTAAATGGAGTCGCAGAATGAACTGTTTTGTAATTATTCTTTTTTTTTTTTTAAATATATATATTTTTATTTTTGACAGAGAGAGAGAGAGAGATAGATACAGGGCCAGAGAGAGAACTGAACTGGGGGAGCTCCCAGTTCAGCATATGGTTCCGCTCGGGCCGAGGCCGGGATTTGATCCCTGGTCCCCGGCGCTGCAAAGTGAGCACTTAACCCACTGAGCCATCCCGGCTTCCCCGTAATTATTCTTTAGAGGTTAAATTAATGCCAATGTCTCTTAACATAAAATTCGACTATCAATTTTATCTATTCAATAAGATATTTAAAAGCTATGTCAAATTATGGTAATCTATTTCCTATATTAAAAATAATAGCTATAGGTCAGTTTTTAATTTACTAACTAGCAATCTTTTAGGAATGGAAATACTGTCTAAAAACCGTCTTTTGTTATTAAACGTCAGCATCCAACTTTACCTGACCCACGTGATGAAGAGGAAACCTGTCACGGGCCCGTGCCCTGCAGTACACTTACGGTTTTATGGCTGAACACATTCAGGCCTTAGCAACCTGACCAGGCGTTAATATTAGTAATTGACTAATTGAAGGTTTAATTATGAATTAATCCTTTAATTAAGAGGATTAATAACTGATATTTGAAATTGTATCCGTCCCCATGGTAAGGGGAACAAAGAAGGGAAGGGGACTGGAATCCCTCACTTAATGCTATCAAACTTGCCATGGTGTGGTTAGCAGACAGCCACAGCCGCGTACCTGCATGATGGCCATGCTGGAGGGAAGCGGAATCCCTCCCTGGGAAACAAAACGCTTTCATGACCACTGGTTTTGGTCTCAAAGCCACAGAGCCACAAGTCAGCATTATCCTCAACTTTCTGAAGACCTATAATGGGTATCAAGAATTTGCAGCCGCGTGTCCAGGCCACTGTAACTGAAGTACATGGCAAAGGGAGAGGGCTTACCATTTATCCTTCAGAAATCTCTTGTAATGACCTAATTTCCCCGGTATGGATCGGGTGTAAGAAATAAAAGGGGCAATATGCCAATGAGTTCAGCCGTTCCACATCACAAAGCCTGAGACTGCCCTGGGGTGGGGACCGGAGCTGACAACCGCCAGCCCTGTGGAGGCTGCCAGACCCTTTCCCAGGCGCCTCTGCAGCTGGAGGATCAGCACCGCTACGAGGACTGCTTTTCCTGAAACCCTCTGGTTTGGAGGCTGTTCGTTCATCCACAACTCAGGACCTGGGGGCCCAGAGGCGTCGTCTCCTAGTGCCCTGCTCTGTCCTGGCCACTGCGTTCTTACCCTCGTTCAAAATGCTGCCGTGGAAGCTGCTCAGCAAACCGCACCTCACCGTGCTCACTGCCCGACCTTCCAGTTCCTCCACACCGTTCCCGCCGGACCTGCGCAGCCAACCCCATCGTCCTCTCAGCCTGGCCTGGGTTCAGTGGACAGCCTGCACGGCAACACCCTGGCTCAGTCCCCGCTGAGCCGTCCCTGCCCTGCGCTCCCTCCAGGCCACTGCCTCCGCGGCTGCGGCCTCACCAGGGGCCTGGAGTCACAGGCATCTCTGAACAGCTTTGCTCCTGGAAATGAAGCCGGGAACAACCCCTATGACCCCATTCCTCTGTCCCCTGTCCCAGTCCCGAAAGTGTTATGCCACTGTCGTAACTAGTCCCCAGATATGCCTCATACATCAGCCCCTCTTCACTACTGGCCACGTTGAATTGAACATGGACTTTGCTCTGTAACCTTCAGCAAATCACTTAACTGGTCTACAGGTTACCTGGAAGGAGGATCTAGGAGTAAGAGGGTAATTACAAATAAAAGCCTGCCAGTGCCTGCACGGATTCTATACGGCGGCCCCATCCTCTTCCTGGAATGCTGTCGCTTGTCACTTTGCCACACCCTCGCTCATTCTCTTTTCATTCTTTGGCAATCTTCCTACGCAAGCTCTAACATTTCCACTCAATCAATACCTGTTCTCCCCATTGTCCTGGACAAAACAGCAGGTGAAAAGAAAACAGCGCTTAGCTAAGTGGGCTGACAATTAAGGTGACATCAACAGCACTGGCCTGTGGTGTTAGGAGCTGGGCTGCGTGGCCGGAGATGAGCTGCAGGTGAGCAAAGCTTTGTATTTACAGCCGCTCCCATCGCTCCCATTACACCTGAGCTCCGCCTCCTGTCAGATCAGGTGCCATCAGATTCTCATGAGCACGGACCCTACTGTGAACTGCATGGGCATCCCCTCCCCCACCCCCCAAGGAAAAATCTCCCAGGACACCGGTGCCAAAAAGGGTGAGGACCACTGGTCTGAACCATTTCAAGTTCATCTTTCTCTGCCTTCTACGATCTGATCTTTCACCCTTTAGTATCCATTCTCTGTTTGTCTTCATCAAAACAGCGATCCTTCAGGGTTTTGTCTTGCTTGGGCCATGGAAGATGGGCTTCAGGTCTGAAATCCTGGAAAAGAAGATGAAATGCGGTCAGCTATGAGCTGTGCCCGGGCAGGAGCCAAAGCCCACCCTGCCTGCTGCACAACAGCCCGTCAGCCGAGTGACAGGTGTTGGGAAAAGTGACAATCGGAAAGCCAGCCAGCTGAGAAGATGGTGGGCAAGTGTTTTAAAAGCCATCTTAATAAAGTACAGAATTCATGCTTTTTTTATGTCAAGGGAACAGGGTGACTGATGACTGCAGAAATCTGGGCACCAGCAGGGATCCAAACAAGATTGCACCTTCTTTGTTCTCAGTCCGTTGACTAGTTGATGTGAGTCCAGTCACGAGGCTGCAAATCTGATAAACCATCATTACTTTTGTACATACTTCCCTTATCTCTTTGGGAGAGGTGCCTTTGTCAGAGAGAATCCATAACTTCTTTCATGTGATTCTCAGAATCTGAAACAGAAAAAAAACAACAACATTAAGATCCACTGATATGACAGACCAAAATTCACAGCCTGACACGATCAGCTATACTGGTTGTGGGACCCTTGCAAGATGCCTTCTAAACTTGCATGATTAGGATCAAAATACCTACTGTGTAGGGGCTTTGAGAGAATGCACGTAAAATGTTAGGCACACTATCTGGCATATCGTCACTCAACTAGGGAAGTGATATTTTAACATAATCAAGTCTGACTGCTACCTATGTGAACTCACCGACTCCCATCTAAAAGCCAAAGACATCCCTCCAACTCTTATAGCTCAACCCTCCCCCCTAAAGCTCCAGCCAGACTATATCCAGCCACTGGTTACTAAACTTTAGTTTCCCACCAGTAACTCCACTTTGATTTTTGTTTTTATTGCCCCTTTTAGCTGTCACCATATATTTCACTTTAGGCTCATCAACCAGTCTGGCCAACGCAGAAATTGGTAAGTTGTTTTTGAGACTCACTTTTCCCTTCAATGCTCAGCCTAAGACCTTAATCAAGGCCGATTGTTTCTACCTCGAAATGGTATCTGCAGTCCGTTCCCTCTTCATCCTCATTATCCCCATCTTAGCTTGGAAACTTAGTGACTCTTTACCTGGATTATTACACCAGCTTTGTAACTTACTTTTGTCCCAAGGTTCTCACCTGTCCATTTTGTCCTCTGCAGTTATTGGAGGGCGTTAGGTGATGGGGATTAAAAGAAGTATTGTGTGTTTGATTCCCCCCAAAATGACTTTTTTTTCACTGAGTCTCAACCTCTTCTGTAAGATACTCTGCTGGCACCAGCCTTTGGTCCACAGGCTTTGGTTGTGAAAAAAGAACTAACGGTTACCAAGTATCGCAGCCTTACAAGGTGAGAGACTAGTTCAAATTTCTCCCATTAGCAGCAGGAGCAAGAGTTTCTTATTAGAAAGAAGCCACTGAGGAGAAACTATGGTTAGAAAGGGGAGAAACTTATTAGGCTTGGTTTCGGGGCGGGGGGGGGGGAGGGAGTTTTTCCATTAGGACTTGAAGGAAGAGTAAAGACAAGATTGAAGCAAAAGAGAATGAAAAATTTTTTTTTCAGTGGAGCGGGTGGTTTAGAGGAGGCATCGTGTTGGAGTTGTCAT